>PHNY01031038.1:5207-24953 GCA_003724115.2 Anethum foeniculum | reverse complement strand
AGAAAATTATAAAATTATCTTTTATGGTGAGTATCAAGAAATTTATTTAATCATGAATTCAATTTTTAAAAAAATATAATTCAAAATCAAATTGATTTCAGATAAATACAAGGAGATTAAATAGATACAAGGTAGTCCCAAACTTGAATCAATTTAAGATTCCTTAATAACAAGTCAAAAAGAAATCTGAAATTGAGCGATCATGCATAACATCCTGTATTATAAATTCGATCCCTGCCTTACGTCCATCCCTGATTCTTTGATACATATTTTTTGTTCACCTCAAAATTTAAGTTCAATGGGGTTTACCTCGACTAATGACTTGCCGGAAGAACTGTTGCTGATTATTCTTTTACTACAACCCATGAAGACTCTTGTACTATTAAGGACAGTCTGCAAATTATGGAATCGAATCATTAGCAGCGAGTATTTCTTTCAACTCTTTCTTTACAGACAAAGAACCTCCACAAACACAAACAATTATTTTCTTCTCCAACATCCTTGCAGATCAATATGTCTCGTAGATGGCGAAACCCTTATGTACCGTGATTTTTTTGTTAAAAGTTACAAGTGTTACGGAATTTGTGACAGGTTATTCTGTTTGTCAACTAAAGATTGTTCAGAATTAAACTCTGAAATACTTTTATGGAATCCCGTCTTCAGCAGAAAACTTCCTCCACTAGAAATCAAGTATTCGAAGCATACTCTTTTGTTGTTTGGTTATCATGGTGATGATTACAAGGTGCTCAAGTTTGTATTATTAAAACGTACATGTTATGTTTGTATCTATAGTTTGAGGACCAATAATTGGAACGTTTTAGAATATGATGATTTTATTCCAAGAGGGTTTACAAGGCGACGTATAAAGGCCAGGTTGGTAAATGGTACAGCATATATTTTTGAAGATTTTATGGAAGATGGTCGAAGAATTATATCTTTCGATTTAAGTTGTGAAACATTTCGAGAAATAAAATATCCAGAAGATGGATGGTACGGTAGTTACTTCATTATGGAAGAATACAGAGAATCACTAGCTCTTATAGGACTTGTTCACAGGGTTTTTAGGTCTGTTTTTGTGATGTGGGTATTGAGAGTGAGCGACGACAACTCGTTTTCCTGGGACGAGATGTCAGTTATAGAAGTGGAGTGTTGGGACTTTCAGCCGATGGGTTTTATAAATAAAGACGAGCTTGTTATGTGGAATGCCACAGCCGGTTTCTTGTACAACGTAGAGAATGAATGTCGACGCAAATTTACAACTGGAGAGACAGGTGTGGCAATGGTGCAGTCCTCCAGTAATTTTAAATATTCCATCAGTGTGGAAGTTGTTGCTGAACTAGGTGATTTTAACGAGTTAAGGATATACAAGATCGAGCTTATGGCTTTGACTTATACTGGTAATAAGTATGATGAGTTAGCTGATTCTGATTCTGATAACGATTTATTTAACGATCTATTCGGATGAAGAGGATATATATGTGGTCTGTTTGTTGGTTCCAGCTTCCAATGGCGCCCTAAAACAACCTTCGCTAAAGATGTTATATTTAAATCATGATTTTTTTGGTGTGCTTTAGTCTACTGTAATGAACACCATCTTGTCATTCTCTCATGTTCAAACTTCAAAACCAATTTTATATATTTCATTTAAGGTTTTCATATCTATTCAAAATGAAGAAAAGTGGTGTTTGCATGTTGTGTGATTGGTGAAACAGGGGTTGTAGCATCTTGGCTGATAATGAAGCTTCTTTAAAATGTTTATCCTCTTTATAACACCACTATTGGATCTACTACTTGGTAATGTGATGGATTGTTAAGAAATTTATAAGGTACCATTACTGATTTTCAATTTGTATGTGATCATTACCAATATTATATGCTGGGACTTCAAGAATATAAGCACAAGATTAATTGAAAGTACTGCAATGGCATGTATGTTTTTTTATCAAAATATATCTTGTTCTAGATTTTTAAAGTGTCATACAATTTCAAATTAAAGCTCCAGCTTGCTATCTTAATCTAAAATAACCATGAAAACATTTTTTTTTTCATTTTGACATTTTTATACTTGACAGATATTTATTAGTAGTTCCTCAAGTTGTATACTCTTTGGGTTCTCCGATCTGACAAACACTAGTAGAATGAAGGATGATCTTAATATAAATAATAGCTGCTGTACACTTATTAGGATGAACGAGCAAGTTACACAAAGTAAAGATCTGTTATATATCAAGTGTATGTACTCCAGTAATAGCTGATGTACTCTAGACTCTAGTAGGATGAACGAGCAAGTTACACAAAGTGTGTAAAGATTCTGAAGACAGCTCCACTTCTAAATTGTGTAAATTACTCATTGCTAGAAAAATTCAACTTGTGTGCTGTAGAAGATCTTGCAACAGAACATGCATAGATGCAGAGAATAAGGTGGCAAAACACAAGCCTGCAACAAAAGGTTGGGAGGCACTAACTTGACAGCTTATACTGATGAAGCTTGTAATATATAGCCGATTAGTCTTATTGACAAGAGTACTGTAGGTGTCCGGGCAGCAGAGCTACAAGCATAAAATAGTGTTTAGTACTTCAGTTATTAGTAAAAGACAGTGTAAATATGTTTCACGTGTTCTAAAAAGGTTGTAATACCTTCATTCATTCTGCAGAAGCTTTCTCTGGGAAATATTACACTGGGATCAATATGTTGTTGTGAGGTCAGAACGTATCAGTACTTCAGGGGCAAAAAGGAACGGTTTTGAACCACAGGGGCTGATGCGTATATTGATGCAAACTTTAAGGCTTAAAAGGCCATTAATATATTGTTCACGAGTTCAAAGGCTATCTGATTAACCCTAGCAATAAGCCGCTGTCGATCCCTTCCCTAGAGCCCTTCCATCTGATTCTTTGATAAATATTTTCTCATCATCTCAAATCTTAACAATTCGATGGGGTTGACATGGACTAATGACTTGCCGGAAGAATTGTTGCTGATAACATTTTCACTACAACCCATGAAGACTCTTGTACTATTGAGGGCTGTCTGCAAATTGTGGCATCGAATCATTAGCAGCAACTATTTTACTCAACTCTTTCTTTCTCAACAAAGAAACTCCACCAATGCAAACAGATATTTTCTGCTCCAAAGTGCTTTAAAATCAAAAATTCTCGTAGATGGCGAAACCTTTATATACCGTAATATCTTTGGTAAAAAATACGAGCGTCACGGAATTTGTGACGGGTTATTCTGTCTGTCTTCAATCAAAAGTTGTTCAAACTTTCACTCTAAAATCAAGGGTTCACAACGTACTCGTTTGTTTTTTGGGTATCACGATGATTATTACAAGGTGCTCAGGTTTGTGTTTTTAACAGGGGGATACTATGTTTGTATCTATAGTTTAAGTAAAAATGATTGGAAAATTTCAGAACATGTTAACGACTCTATTTCTAGTATCATGTACCGATATTCAAAGGCCAGGATGGTAAATGGTTCTGTATATTTTGTTGAAGATTACACGATATATGATCGTGGAATTATACATTTCTATTTAAGTTGTGAGAAATTTCGAGAAACAAAGTTGCAAATGCGTGAAGATCTTTGGTATAGTACTCAAAACTTTATTATGGAAGAATACAGAGGTTCACTATCTCTTATAGGACGTGTTATAAGGGAAGGTAAGTAAGGGTGTTATTCTGATGTGGGTATTGAGAGTGAGTGACGACAACTCGTTTTCTTGGGATGAGATGTCAGTTATAAAACTGGAACGGTGTTGGCTTTACAAGCCGATGGGTTTTATTTTATAAATAAAGATGAACTTGTTGTTTTGAGTGACACCTCTGGTTTCTTGTACAATGTAAAGAATGAACGTAGACTCGAATTTACAACTCAAGAGACAGGTGTGGTGCAGTCCTCTTGTAATGTTAAACATTCTATCAGGGTAGGAGTTGTTGATAGTCTCAGCACTGTTAATGAATTAAGGATGTACATGATCAAGACCATCTATTTACCTGAAGGGCAACCGAAGATGGAGGAGGTGGCTTTGACTTTTACTAGTTATAAGTATTACTATGGTTTAGCTGATTTCGATTCCGATAATAATCTATTCGGATGAAGAGGATAACTATGTGGTCTGGTTTTGGGTTCCAGTTTCTTTAAATTTACTAGTGATACTAATGGCTCTAAAACAACCTTCTTTGAAAATGTTAATATAATTTCTTTAAATTGTGTATGATCTTTATAACAACACTATTTTATCTGCTACTGGTAATTTGATGGATTGTGATGAAACTTGCAAGTACCATTAATGATTTTCAGTTTGTATGTTATCATTACCATTTTTTTATTGTGGTACTGTAAGAATATTACTGCAAGATTAATCAAAAGTGCAATGGCATGTATATTCTGTAGCTTTTGGAATTTGTTATTTTCCTGAAATCTTGCTTGTTCTAGAATTTTTCAGTGCCATTAAAATATTCAAATTAAAGCTCCCATGCTATTTTATTTCAAGTAACCAACACCAAGTAAAAAAACTGCGGAACACTAGTAGGATGAAGGATGATTTTAATATAAAATACTAGCTGATGTACACTTATAGGATGAATGAGCAACACAGAGTAAAGATCTGTTATTTATCAAGTGCATGTACTCACAGGTAATATCATGGTCAGATGCAAGACCACGCAAGTTGTGCATCTATCATGTACCACCCATGAACATGGTGAGATTCTGAAGACTGAGATCCCTCCTATCACATTAATCATATGGATAGGGGAAATCCGTGTATGGAAGTGAAAGCAGTGTTTCGGCAGCAATCTCCACTTCAAAATTGCGAAAAATACTCATTGCTAGAAAAGATCAACTTGTGTGCTGTATAACTACTGAGGCACTGGCCGAACGATCTTGCAACAGAACATGCATAGATGCAGACAATAAGGTCGCAAAACACAAGCCTGCAACAAAAGGTTGCAAGGCAAGAACTTGAAAGCTGATACTGATGAAGCTTGCAATAGCCAATTAGTCTTATTGACAACAGTACTTCTTCACTTTAGGTGTCTGGGCAGCAGTGCTACAAGCATAAAATAGTGTTTAGTACTTTAGTTATTAGTTAAAGACAGTGTAAATTTGTTTCACGTGTTCTAAAAAGGTTGTAATACCTTCATTCATACTGCAGAAGCTTTCTCTGGGAAATATTACACTGGGATCAATTTGTTGTTGTGAGGCCAGAACAAGAGCCACGCAGTTTTTACTGTTGAAAATACGCATACATTCACGTTAGGTTTTAGTTGTTAATAGACGCTAAAGATAACTTTTAAAACATAAAAGAAACGAAAAAGTGAGACCAATATTATGAAAAAGAAATATTAGTAAAGAATAAATATTCTGTCAACTAGAATCTAGACATAGAAATTTAAGCATTTAAATAGCAGCAGAGAAGCCTGGGACGGGATCAGATTCTGTTTTAGACTTTAAACATACATCTGATAGCTCGTGTGTAATTAATAGGTACGGACATGTCAATACCTAATGAGACAACTGAATTTATTACCTGGCCCAGGAAGGAATGAACTTTTTTGCGGGCTCCTCATCCTCTTCTTCTTCTTCATCATCTGAGTGCTGATACGGAGACATCTCATACGATTTTTCATGAGTTGTATTGGTACCATTGCCACTTTTAGAGGATAACTGATCCAACATACTTGTTGACTGCAAAGAAGAAAAAACAATATAGCACGAGGCCATTCAGCTTGTTGAGCCAAAGATAATATTTTCACAATACCAACATGAAATCTCAATTGGACCTTAAACTACACGTGTCCTTTAAACATTTACCTTTGTGCTGCCATCACAATTACCAACAGTTTCACAAATTTCAGGAACAGTGCTTGCTTCCTGGATATAACTCATAGTATTCTTGAATTCAGTTTGTGATTCTGGCCTTTTTACAGTGTTTCCACCTCTACTCACTTTGTCCCCATGCTGACCCTTTCCTGTTCTGTTATCAGATTCCTTCCTAATGTTTGTGCTTTTACCCTGGTGAGTAAATAACCTCTATCAATGCCTGCTGCCACTAACAATCAGATAAGAATAATACAACATAATGGCTATTATGAGATTTTACCATGTTGCCGTGTTTTTCTTTTTCCCCTTTTCCGGCAAATGTTTTCTCTTCTTGTGCTCTGTTGGTTTGACATCCTACTCCTATGCGCTTTCTTTTCCTTTCCTTCTCCTTCCTGCCTTCTTCCTCTCTCAGCCTTTTCCTTGCTGCTAAATCAGCATCTTTCTTCTTTAGTTCCTCTTCTTTCTTTCTCTTATCGAACTCCCTTTGCCTCAATGTTTCTTGCTCCATTTTCGCTCGCTCAAGTTTCAATGCTTCTTTCTTAATCTTGCGCTCATATTCCTTTTTCTCTTCCTGACGCTTTGCCGCCTCAGCAGCCTCTAGTGCTCTCACTTTGATATCTCTTTTACCTGCAAAATGTTTATAAAAACGGCTTTTAAATACTATATACTGCTAATCTGGTGACTGGTCTGAATTTCTTCACAATATGCAACAGCATGCTGAGGTTACTTGCAGTAGTTACCATTTAGCTGGAACTTAACCGCCAACAGACAAGAGAGCTAGAAAAAGATTTATAGAAAGAGCAAAAAAGGAAAACGATACATATTGCAATAAACAAAGCTTTGATACAATCAGATACACCACTTTCATAACAATGTTAACGTAATTTCGCAATAAACAAAATTAATTCATATACTGAATCCTCTAAGAACATGATTCGGTTAATGAAAATCCATCCAACACGATAGTAACACAGTTAACAGACAACTAAATTGCAATACACACTTGTTAAACCAGAAATGTCAGTGAGCTGTCTGGGTGAGTATCTTGACACAACAAAACATGCCACAGTATGAGAACCTGTCATATAGCAAACAGCAGGGACCATGTTTTCACATCGTCTTTGACATGTATAACATCAAACATGTAAATACAAACAATTTGGTTAAGATTTTGAGTCTTTTTACAATATTTCTCTTCAAATAGTTTTCATATATGTGCTTAACTGCTTATCAAGTTAGTAAGAATCCAGCATTTATGTTGTGGAATTATTTTGTAAATGTTAACTAGAGTTTGTTCCTTGAAATGAGAACAATACAAATTCAAGATTTGTTTCATATATAGTCTAGGTACAGCTCACAAGTATTACCAAACTGAATGGCTACTAATTCTTCTCAGGGTATAAATGATTGCTGAGGCAGTGATTTCTTAGTAGTCAGTTCACCCTAGTCTAGGTTTTTAAAGAGTTATGTAGAAGCAAGATGAATAAACAAATCACCTTTGCAAACTGGAGCTGCTTGCTTTTGCTGAACTAACGGAATAAATGAAGTGACATTGGACACGATGTTGTTCCGCTTCACCTTCTCTGACAGTCTCTGTGTTCCTCTCTTTATACTTGTTGTACTTGACAATTTTGCTTTACTGAACCTGTTCTGAAGTGATTCACCGACCTTAATATTATTTGCACCCACTGATGACAATTGGTTTTCCTTTCCCCAATTTTTACTTTTATTATTGCTGCAGTAATTTCTAAGCCTTTGTTTGACACTACTTTGAATCTCTGCATTACTGGAATCTATACCACCAATAGCTGCGGGAGGATTTGAGAATACTTCTACTGTCTCAAAAAGTGGCTCTCCAACGGTGCAGCTATTGGTCTCTGCCAAACCAATATCTTCTTGAATATGATCATCATTATCATCTGCATTTTCTTCTTCATCAACAACACAGGAATCTTCTTCAATACGAAAACACGTAAGCTCTGGATTGGAGCTCAATCGCTTCTCTGAACTGTTTGAACTTGATGATATCCTTTTACAGTACCTTCCAACAGGTGTGTCACAATATTTTGCATTCCCGCTATATTGAGCACCAGAATATGGTAGAGAATCAGAGTACAACATTTCCCGCAGCACGGGGTCTACTTCATCTGTTGAAGTAGCCTGCAAATGGTTGCCAGCATCCTCGCTAAAAGATAAGGTGCTTGTTAGATCGGTATTCTCAAGAAGTCTATTTGGTACAGATAAGTACAGGTCTTTATTTTTGAGTGGTTTATATGTAGAAGAAAAATGTACTAAAGGGGTACACATGCTTGCATTTCTGCAAATCTGCTCCAGGATGCTAGCACGTTGCATTGAGTTACATGTTGTGTTTAGTTCACTAAAATTAATTTCATCTCTACTAGTGCCCAGCCCTCCACTATCAGAATGTTCATCAAGAACAAATCCCTCATAAACCGGCAAACTTTGATCAAAAGCAAGCTCATTGTTACATGGTGAGCCAACTGGGCCATCGTCCTTCAGATGAAAATCGCTATCTAGCAACGTGCGCCTGCCAGAAGTTGATATATCAGTATCTGCCAGGTTGCCAGCATTCCCGACATGAAAGATCTTCTGAAATTCTTGCTCATCACACACAGCAGAAATGATGTCAGTAAGGGGATTAGATATAGTGTCATTCTCAACAAAGGACCCTGGAGGTTCTTCAGTCGCTTGTTTGCTTAAACTTGATACAAAGCAGGTTCCCAACTCTTCATGTTCAGATGTTGAAGGGGTATGTACAACCTTGATTGGACCTTTAAAACAAGAATTTCCATACTGGAAAGCACAAAAGATTAGTAACAATAACAAACACCTGCCTAACAGAACAAGGACAAAAAGACATGCAAACACATTTAGTTATCATGTGGAATAACATGAAACAGTAAATCATCATGGTTTATTCCTCCATAAGAAGCAATAGTAAGATCTCTGGTATTGTTTATGAACTCTTGTCTTTCGCTTAACAGGTGCAAAAGATGAACGCTAAAAGGTACTCCCACGTCCCATTCATGTGTTCATTTTGCAAACCAACACAGATTAAGCTATATAATACAATAAAATACATGTTAAATATTAGTTTTCCCTACTAGTATGATACTACATCGTTCCATATATCATGGTAATCAGGACTTTGACCAGTAAGACATCAAAATAACATGCTTGCAGACAATGCATGTACTAAACGAAGTGCAAAAGAGGGCTGATGCTATCATATGAAGAACGCTATGATTAAGACCTTTCCATCACAATTAAGTGCAATTACAGCAACCCGGAGATCACAGAGAGAGTAACATTTTCAGCTGAGAAGTCCTTCGTCCATGTTGATTAAACATTAGAGGAAAAAATTGCACATTGAAGTAAAGCTTGATATCGTGTGTGACTGTCTCTAAACAGAGATATACATGATATATGTACTCTTAATAGGATTATCAATATATATCCACACACGTATATATAACTTGTGGTATACAGCACATCGACAAGCAATGCCAACTTTTAAACCAAATATCTGATAGCAGAACCAGTTCTTTACAGATGTTTGAACATCCGGAAACAGTCATGACCTTGCAGCTTTTGTGAACAATTTATTAAACAAACACAAACTCACTTAGGTGACTTGGATATCTAGTTCACCTGATAACTTAATAACATTAGACAAGCAGATCAATACCTCTTTTTGCCTTTCAAGAATTGGTGGAGAAAAAGTGCCATCTGTTAAATGACACTCCATTTTCTGCAGGAACATGTGAGAACTCTCACTGCCATTTCGTTCACGAGAAGAAGAAAATTCTAGAGGCTTCGGGACGGCATCTGACTCATTCTCAACAGTCTTTGAATGACTACTTGTATGGCTTCCCTGCATATTATGAATCTTTTGTTCCCTTAAACTTACAGAAGCAGAGAAACAATTGGTCTGTTGGTACTCGATCTTTCTCCGCTTAAACTGAGGCCATGAATCCAATTTTGTGTGCATAAACTTATTTTTAGGCAAAGAAGACAGAAAAGTGGCCTGAGCTTCACCAAACTCTGAACGACTGAAATTGCTGTCTTCATTCTGATAATCACCAACTGAAGCAGATATATTTAAACCTTCCTCGGCCAAGTCATCAGATCCATCTTCCAAAGACATATTCTCTGTGCTAGCCAAGGTGTCTGTGCTCTCACAATCAAATCTATGTTTATGCTGCAGCAAATTGTTCTCCTCATCAACACTGCACCGTTGTCTCGCATCAAGATCATCGTCAGGTTGATTTTTCATATTTACCTCCTCATCCAAGAAACTTTCTAGATCTCCAGTGACCAGTAAACTTGGGACAGCTGATGAACCTGGACACTGTTGCTGAGAATTTATAGGAATTATTTCACTCGTAGTCCGCCTCTCACAGAAAAAATTACCCTGTTAGAGAACACATAAAACAATCCTACATCATCAAAGTTTTGGTACTCTTGGAAAATTATGATTTCTGACAGTATCTTGACGCAAAAACTTATTTTGCAAAACAGTCTTACAAAATCAAGGAAAGTGATTTTAAGTAGTTTCTAAGTCTCTGATGGCACCTTCAAACTACTGGACTTTTTCATGAATAGAGCTTTCTTATTCATGTCAAAGATATATGACATGATCCGTATTAGTTGCTTCTTCTTACACGTTTAGGTATTAGAAAATTTAATCTTTAAACCAGAATTAAAGCTCAGGTTCACCCAAAGTTGTCGAGTTTGAACCCAAGGCTACCCCAATTTCTTGATATGGCCGATGCTTAAAACCAAAAGAAGATGTTTTAAAAACAAATAAATTCTACAAAATGATGCTTAAGAGCTTTTTAGAGCTCAAAGTTTAAAATTGAAAAGTATAGGTCGGATCTATTTTATAATTATGTACACAATATGTACCAATTATATGAGGTCAAACACCTGCCAATGAGATTGACAATAGAGCTTGATTAAAATACATTCAAGGAATTACCTCGTCAATTTGCTGCTCAGCACACCCTTCCTCTAGATGGCAGTTGGGTTGATGCATATCCAGATAGGAACCTTTATGGAGATCTGAAGATAAACCAACCTCTGAGCCATCTTCAGCATGGTTCACCTGATGATTTCCATTTGTATAAGCTTCCAATGTTGTTTTATTTTCAATGCACTCCTCCATGTTTGTTGTGTACGCCTTTAGTGAACTGTTTTCTTCTTTGCAATCTTCACTCAACTGCACCTCTAAGGACACTTTAGAAGGATAGACACTGGTTGAATTTTCTAGTGACCCAGGTTCCGAAGACTTATGGCATGTCCTTTGCAGATATTGCTCTGGGCTTCTTTTTACAGAAGGAAGGCTACTATGTTCATCTAGCCTGCAATCTTCTAAAACATTAAAGTCCAGTTGCTTTGGCTTCACAACTAAGTGAGCATCAGAGCCCAACCTCACAACTAGACCTTCTGACTCTGTTCTACTGTTGAAATAATCCTGATTAGACCCCAAACAAGGATGGTGTCCTTCAAGATCAATAGCGTTGGCAGATGGAACTTTTTCCTCATGGTTGACAACAGCACTGCTTTTAGTTAGAGGCTGCCTGCCTGGGAAGTCTTTATGTGTGTTTCCATCAGACCTGTTGAAACTTACAAGTGGATCTTCTTCTGTTGCACCAGATCTGGAATCAGTAACTATAATATCAGCAATACCGAAAGATTTAGCACTCGGTACTAATTTGTTGCTGTTACAAGTGTTTTTTGAGCTTTTCATGATACAATCAACCTCTGGTGAAGGTTCGACAACCTCTAGTAACTCATTAGCTTCATAAAGTTGTTGATTTAGTTCACCAGTGGACTCACCATGGGGGGCACTATCTACCTCTGGGATGTCTGCATCATTCAACAAATCATTCACAGAATTATGCTGCCGGCTAGAATTCATAGATCTCGTCATCCTACCCATATAATTGCTACTTTCTTGTTCCCTGACCTTGGATGTCTCCTTTGTATCTTCATTAGTTGAAGGTTCGACAACCTCTAGTACTTCATTAGCTTCATAAAGTTGTTGATTTAGTTCACCAGTAGACTCACCTTGTGTGCCACCATCTACCTTTCGAGTGTCAGCATCATTCAACAAATCATTCACAGAACTATGATGTCGGCTAGAATTCATAGATCTCGTCATACTACCCATATAATTGCTACTTTCTTGTTCCCTGACCTTGGATGTCACCATTGCATCTTCTTCCCGCTTATCACTATTTTCTTCATGAGCGCGGAAAGGAATTGCCACCTCAATTTCCTTGCTCACAGACTGATGGTCATAGTCCATAAGTTGCGAAAGTCTACCGCCATCTTCATACTCAACTGTAGAAGTTCTACATATTTCCAAAGATTCATTCGGGCATATGTGCTGTATGCAAGAACTTTTGGATCTTTTTATTTGATCACAACCACTTGTACCATTTTCCATGCTCAGATCTATTCCTTCGGGTTGGCTTATCACACTATTTTCTTTGCCACTATATTTCCTCACAGCGTCCTGAGGAATATCCTGCTTTGAAGGTTCACCTTCAGCGCTTGGCCATTGGCATGTGCTTCTAGATCTTGTCATCCTACCACAATTGTTGCTTGTGCCATTTTTATTGCTCAGATCGCTACTTGCAACTATCTTCGCAGAGCTTCCTTTGTTTGTGTAGGTAGACTTGTCCAATATCAATGTATCTTTGTAATGATCACGCTCTTCAGGATCGATTCCATATAATGCGGGTCCAGCAGCTCCACCAAAAGATATTCTTTTATTTTCATTGCTTAAGCGGCTCTTTGTTGCTTTTCCACTTGTGCGAAGCTCTAAAGCCTTTTGCCTTGATTTAGACCTTTGTAATCTAGCCAGAGATTGATCAGGTGCAATATCAATGTTTGAGATTCTGACTTCTGTTTGCTCTGCCGGAGAGCATTTGGGAACAGAATTGAATATGCATCCAGGGTCGGTATCATCGATATCAGGTAAATTCATAGGCTCAGTGCCTCCATCAAGACACTTGTTAGAAGCACCTACTACAACGTGCAATCCATCGGATGCGTTTTCACCATCTTGTGTAAAAACTAGCTGAGACATCTGACTTCTGCCTGGTGATTGACCTGAGTTTATCAAAATATCGGTGACTCCTGCATCTGCCTGGTCATGTGAATGTGTATAAGATAGCCCAGGAACACGATTTGAGGTACATTCAACATCATTACTAGGGGACTTATGCAGAAGTCTCGGCTCATCTCCTGATTCGGGATCTTTATTTGAGTCATGAACATCATTAGGTAATATATCCAATAACTTACCATTGTCCCCTGTACCAACTAGCCTGTTCTGCAAGTAGCATTGACCAGTTGAATAAGGAAACGTCGGTCTTGCATGAGGAAGGAGAAGGTCCGCTATCAGCTTTTCTTTATTCAATTCTGCAGTTGAAATGCTTTAAGATCAATTTCTCCACTTACTAATAAAAAAAGTGTGTTTATCATTACAACTATATTGGGTTTCTAATTAGCTTCAAAATTTTATTTTTAATTTCTGTATTTCCAACCAATTAAATTTATAGCACTTAGAGAAAATATTCATAAAGCAGTAAAATAAAGCAGGAAACAAGTATTCATACATGGATACACCTAAAATTTACAAAATTTACAAGCACAATTAACAGCAGCATTTATGCACAAGATTGAACAGTTTCTCTGCAAAAGGAATCACCACACAGACGTGATAATTTATAATTACATTGATAACAAGCTTGCTAAAAAGTCCAAATTAGCAATCCATTAACATATTCTAAAGACTTGTGGATGATAACATTCTCAAGCCAACTAAGTAGTACCTCCATCACTTAAAACTTCACACGAACCGATGAGAGACTGAAAGCAAAAAACAAGAACTAAACAGCAAAATAGAGTGTGCCAGCAAACACTTTTAAAATTGAACTTAACAATCGACTAAACCACATCAATTTAACATCGTAATTAGTCCACATCAGCCTAAATAAAAAACCTAATCACAATTCAATATTAAAGCCCTAACAGCTACTACTTTTTCATTTCTACACCGCAAACTCATACGATACCACACACACGACATAAACTTCACATCGTAAACCTTTCGGAAATATTCAGCAAAATTAATAAAACCTAAAAAGCTCAAAACAGATAAATCTAACACAGGTATAGAATCTATCAATCTACAGATACAGACATGTGTAAGTATAAATATACCTTTGGGATCTGAAGAGGTGGAGTGTGAACTAGGATTTAGAAACCAAGGAGGAGGGTTAATTCCTTGAATGAGGAGATTAGATGCGAGTTGTTGTTCGTAAAGGTAGATTTGTTGCTTGACTTGTTCTATAATCCAATTCTTACGCTCGAATATATTGTACACGAGCTTCTCTACGTTCGTCGTCGTCGTCATTTAACTACATCTATTGCGACGGCGACGGCGAGTTATCTCCGGTGAAGGGTGGGGATGAGAGAGAGAGTAGTCCGTTAGATTTGGGGTGTGATGAGCGGCAATTTGGTTTTCAAAATTTTGGGGAAATGAATGTGGTTGAGTTTTGGTACTTGGATCTGGATGGAGTTGTGTTATCGGGCGGGTCGGGCCGACATCGATGTATTTATATTTTACTTACTAATTTACAAATAATCTGAAAGGAAAAAAATGTCGCAGGCCTCCATTTGTTTTTCTAATTTAAAATTTAAAAAATAAAAGTAAAATAAGTGTTCAAATACTTTTTTAGCATTTCATTACATCACTAACAATATTCATTCATTATTTATTTTTTAATTTCATCATTTTTAAAAAAATTCTTTAAATTATCTTTTATATTTATAAAATTATTGCCTTTTTCTCTTTTATATATTACACTTTTATTGATAAAATGTATTTTTAATGATAAAGTATTAGGTAAAGAATACTTAACACTTTTACGCCAGTTATACTAGCTTTACAACACATTCGATGCACGGATATTTATTAATATTTTATATTTTATATTATTTATAATTTTAATATAAGCAATAGAATATTAAATTTAATTAATATATAATTATACCTTAATTCTGATAATTTTAATTTGAATGTTTATAATTTTCAGTTTAGATCAAATATTATAAAATAATATATGATTGATGAGATTAAGTGCTTTTTGTTGGTAGTTGGCTGCAGGGCTGAGCATTCGGTCGGTTCGGTCCAAAATCGGATCGAACCTAATAGATCGAAAATCAAAATGTTACTTTTTTCTGGACCGAACCGAACCGAAGTTGTATTATGGACCGAACTGAACCGAAATAATTCGGTTCAGTTCGGTTTTGGACCGAACAGACCGAATTTTTTTCAACTTTTTTATTATTATTAAAAACAAAATCAAAATTTAAAAAATTTAAAATATCATTAAAATAATGTGACATAGATAGCTCTAATAGTGTATAAATACAATTACAAATTATAATTATAATTATATTTTTTAAGATATATGTAAAATGTATAATATAAAACTTATAATATTTATTATTCGAACTATTCGATCTATTCGATTTGGACCGAAATATTTTAAAAAGGACCGGACCGGACCGATTTATATTTCGGCCTATTCGGTCTGGACCGAATTTCTGAAAAATTAGGACCGAACATAACCGAATTAGCACGGTTCGGTTCGGTTTTTCGGTTCCAGTTCGATTTTGCTTACCCCTAGTTGGCTGAATTCGAACTTGAGATCTTATTTGAATCTTTATAAATATAAATAATAATATAAATATTTGTTGTTGATCGAATTCGAACCTCAAAACTTAAGATATAAATAATAATATTAATGTTTATTGTTGGCAGGACTCGGACCTGGAAACTAAGTAGTGTATTTTTTTTAATATTTGAATTTAATTGTCCTCGTCATTTAATTAAAATTTGAGGTTGCGGTTGAAAGGGATAGCAAACCAAACCAAAAATGAGGGGTATATCAAATTATACCTCGTTCTGGTTAATTATAGTTTAGTATTTTAATATAAATAATGAAATATTAAAGTTGATTAGTATAGAATTATAACCTTATTCTGAGAATTTTAATTTGAATGTGTATAATTTCCGGTTAAGATCTAATAGTATAAAATAGTATATGATAGATGGAATTTGAACATTGATCTTATTATTTGTATTTTTATAAATAATTATATAAATACTTGTTGTTGGCAGAATTCAAACTTTGGAACTTATTTGTATATTCATTATTATAAAATATAATATAATATTTGTTGTTGACGGGATTCAAAACCTACAGGAAACTTAGTATATAAATAGTAATATTAATATTTATTGTTGGCAGAATTCAAAACTAAACTTCTTAAGTAATGTATTTTTTTTTAATATTTGAATCTAACAGTCTTGATTATTTTAAAAAGTTTTGATAGTTGTGGTTGAAAGAGTTTACCTAACTAAAACAAGTCAAATCAAACCAAAATTTGGGGTATACCAAATTATACCCGTTTGTGATTATTATAATTTAGTATAAATTGGTTTTTATCTAACTTGCTAAATTATAACATGTGCTATACACGCGGTACTTAAAAATATTATTTAATAATTTTTTTATATAAATAAATAAATATACAAATTGATGTTTAAGATAAAAAAATACAATTCGAAGATTATAATATTAATTATAATTCTAATTTATATGTATTTATCTTATATTATATAGAAAAACAAATCATTATCTTGATACAAGATTAATATAAAAATGAGTATAAATCATGTTGAATAACTTACATTTGAGAATATGATCGAGGAGTGTATTCCTTAATTATGAGAAGATGACGTTTGCATTATGCTTTAAAAAATTTTAAAATAAAAAACAATAAAAATTGTTAGAATAAATACCGGATTATAAAATAAAAGTCACCTAAGTCGCGCTTAGCGGCGGCCTTATAAATTATTTTTAAAAAAATTTTTGATAAACAAATATACTTGTTTTTATAAATATTTCATAAAGAAACTTTTTTGGAAAATATTAAGATAGTAAGTTATAGCATAAGATAATACATGAGTAATTTGTTAAAATATAAATGATAAAAATATTTGATAAAATAAATACCTTTAAATTTTTCAAACATGGATGTGACAGTTATTATATAAGGTTTACCGTCTTCATTAGGATTTAGTATCAAATATATCAGCCATCTTTTCCTGCAAATTAATCGTATTATTAATCGAACTATTGAAGATAAAAATTAGAACAAATAAATAGTACTAAATAAATTATTTATTTAAAATTATATAAACTATAAAATCAAGAAACAACTACATTAAAATTAATATAATTCACAACTTATTAATTTGTCATAATTCCTAAATCTTTTTTTTCCCCACCCACCACTAATAATACCAATGCCGTTAATACAGTTTAGTCAACCAACAACATCTAAATAAGAATTGATAAAATCATATTATACATATAATATAATGATATATTGCAAAAAAATAAGAAATTAATAACAATATTTGATTAAAATACCTGAGAATATATTGGTGTCATTAATACGTGTTTCAATCATGTCGCTAGATATGAATTAAAATTCATGTAGAGACATGTTGATAAATCATAATTCTAATTTATTGAGGGTAGTTATGCGTAGAAAGCGCAATTTAGATCCACGTGATAGGGGTCTATATTGACCTGTACTTGCAACAACTTTTAAAGTCTTGATGCTATACATACATCCTTCGTCTAAGTCATTATGGAATCGAGAAACCAGATAGCTCGGTATTGTTGCATGAATTAAGTTTTCCTGTCACACATCAATAATAAATAGATTAATAACATATACAATTTTTACAAACTACCATTGAAAAGAATTTTAAAAACCTTTTCATCGATTAAAATCACATTGTTCGCCCGTGTGTGGATTAACGGACTCTCACTTCCTGCAGACACGCACTCGTATTATCCATTTGTTACTAACGTCTTTCAAAGCATCCAAAATGGGATAATTCAAAACTATATTAAATAATAAAAGATATAAAGTTATGCAACTATTTTGTGGAATGTTAGGTTTTGATATTGGTTGGATTTCAATTTATAAGTGTTAATAAAATATTTATACATGAAAACTTTTGTTTATTAGGAATATAAAATTATTGATAAAATTATTGATAACAATTTTTTTAAAAAAATTACATGATTATATGTTGGTTTAGGAATATAAGGTAAATAAGTTTCTTTCTAAAAAAATATTAAGAAGTATTAGTTTTGTAGTATTTTATATTAACAAATTTCTTTAAAAATATTGAAGAGAAATTCTAGAAAAATATTAAGATTTTAGGAAGCCGTAGGAAAATAAATTGGCTTATAACGTAAATGAGTTTTTTTTTTCTAGAAAATATTAAGATGTATTGGTTTTTTATATTAGCAACTTTCTTTAAAATATTGACATGATTATTCGTTGCCTTGTTTTTCATATTTGATTAGAGAGTTATATTAACAACTTTCTTTAAAATATTAGACATGACTATGCATTGATTTGTTTTTTATATTTGATTGAAGATAACTTTTTTAGGAATTTTTTTTTAAAAAAATTAATTCAACAAATTGAGAAAATTTTAAAAATATATTGAGACGATTTGTGAGGCGTCACCTAAATGCCCACCTCTTCTACTTTATATAAGTATATTGGTTGATTGATTGACAAGATTCTGGTCAACCTAAACATATTTATGCAAAGAAAAAAGAAGGTTAAATTAACACAAACTTCTGGGAAAAAAAAGTATTTTGTACCCGGTTTAAACCACGATGAATCTTGATGGATACATTTGGGTGATATTAATCATCGTTTCAAGGGGTAAGATCTGATAAGAGTAAAATATAAACCAGAATTCAATCACACGCAAATAAATATATATACACAAAATATGTATTAGTTCGTAAGGTAAAAGTAGAAAAAAGAAGAAACAGTTAACAATTGAGTAAGAGATGAATGAAGAATAATTAAAAACACAAAAGTGATAAGATATTATTAAGGCAAACATTTAAAATATTAGGGTTCATCAAGGAGGAGTGAATACATAATTTTGAATTTAAAATATTTTTAACGTGAGATATTGATCCGTGATTGACTTGATTATGAGTTGGTTAGGCTTTTTAATATCTTCTAAATGTAATAAAATTCCAATGACTTAAAATATGAATTCGAAATACTAGTTCGAAAATCGTGTGATGCACAAAATCCTATCCTATATTATAATACCTGAGTCTACCACATCATCCAGTTAATTAACCATATATACGGTTAACCAATCAGAAAACTATGAATTATTTTAGGACCAATGAGAAGTCATTCCTAAATTGTAGACCAATCATATTATATCAATAGTTTTCCTTATTTAACATTCTCATCCAATTATATTAACCATGTTTAGTTAACAATTCTAATTTATATACAATATTGATTTTATTTCATTCCTAAATTGTAGACCAATCATATTATATCAAGAGTTTTCCTTATTTAACATTCTCATTCAATTATATTAATCATTGTTAGTTAACAATTCTAATTTATATACAATAATGATTTTATTTAACATATTCATATCATACCTATTTTTAAAAATCAAAGAATCCTAACAATAAACCAATCATATCATATTAAGAGTTTTCCTTATTTATTATTCTCATCTTATTTTACTAACTATAGTTATTTAACAATTCTAATTTAAATAGAGAAACATGAATTATTTTAAGAATAATCAGAAGTCATTCCTAAATTTAGACCAATAATATTGTATTAGGAATTTTACTTATTTATTATTTTCATCTTATTTGCTAATTATAATTAGTTAACAATTCTAATTCAAATACATTAATTATTCAATTTAATACATCCATATGCAGTATTAC
>PHNY01031003.1:9138-28870 GCA_003724115.2 Anethum foeniculum | reverse complement strand
GAGAGAGAGAGAGAGAGAGAGAGAGAGAGAGAAAATCAATGATTATAGTCATCACAGGGATATTCCATAAAGCTCAAACAATACCTGTTGCTTAATCACATCCTTCTCTTCACTTTCCTTGGCCTTCATTTCATTAGCTGCCTCTATTTTGTCCTTGATTAATTCATCAACTTTGCCTGTGTATTCACGTATAAACTGCCCCAAAGAAGACAAGATTAAGTTAAAATAAACACATGAATTATGTAGATCCACTAACAAAATCCTAATGAGAAAGCGGCAGCCTAGATATCTAAAGTATCAAATCAGGCTAGCTTTGTTTGTTTTAAATATATTTTCCAAGTTTTCCTATATTTGTTGCTTAGGAAATTCGTCGAAGAAATATATCCTACAAGTCAGAGAAACAAAACAAGGAAAGTGAGGAATTACAAACAATTGAACTCATTTTCGTTGCCTGGTATTTAAAAAAAAAAAAAATCCTACACCAAACAAACGGAGCCTAAAGCTATGAAGGACCACCACATGAACCAACAAAGCCCTCTATTTACCACAAAAGTTCTTCCCATATATCCCACCAGCACAAAAAACATATAAGAAAGAAAGTAACCTGCAACAGGTACGGGAATGCAAAGTCAATCATGTTATTCATCCAAGCGAGTTCAAGAGCAACATCAGCACGGATCAAATCATAACAAACAAAGAGGCATGATGCAAAGCATTCCTTCTTTCCCTGCACAGGCATTGAAGAAAGTATCAGTAGCAGAAAACTCAGATAATAAAATCAAACAAGTCTTAGTTATGCTGCTAGTTCAAGAAGTGAAGTTTTGTTTCTGTTGACATGAACATTTTACATGTATCAATACATGTTTCTGTTGACATGAACATTTTACATGTATCAATACAAGAACTTTATGCATACGGGGATATAGGAATGAGGATCCGAATCCATGACCGAGATCATGGATATGACAGATTGACCTAGTGGATTAGTACTACCTGCTCAATGAAATATACAAGCAAGTCCTCAGCCAGTTCACGATCACCAGATTGCGAAGCAGTTTCCATTGCATCTTTGTAAAGATTGTCCTTCTTTGAAAGCGCAATAGACTGCTTCCATCTGCCAGCTTTTTTGTAAATATAAGCAGCTACTCTTCTCATCTCAAGAAGTTCATGCTTCTCAATCTGCTCAACAAAATTAAGACAGGTTCAAAACTGGAATACTTTGAAAGCGAAGACAATAAGCAAAAAGACAATGCACTTCAATCTTACCTTCTGTGCAAGGCCGATCTGATCAAAGTTATCATGCAAGTCAATCGACTCCCGCAACCTGTCATAGTCTTCCTCCTCTACATAAATTTCATTAAGAGCCTCATTGACTGCAGATATATCATTGCTTTGAACTGCAACCATGTAGGGCTTCACAAGATGCAGATAACCCGCCTGAAACACATAAGATACAAGAACGCATTACAAATTGGAAAAGTAAACCTACAAGTTCAAAACTAGAAAACATATTAAAAAAATATATAAGTTTATACCTTCCGCATTATATCCACAACACGTGTATGGTCAACACGAAGTGCTAGAACATTGAGCATATCATTGATAAGATCAGGATGCTCTTGCAAGTAGAAGTGGACAGCCTTGTAATAAAGCTCTACATTTGCCACTTTAACTGCAATATCTTTGAATTGCATGTGATCCCAAGCATCCGGGGAATGATTCATAACGGTCGAAGCAGCATTGTCAAACTCATCATACTGAATATATAAGTATACAAGCTCCTTCCAATGTTGTTGTTCATCACAAGCTCGAATAAGCTTGGGGATATTGAGACGGGTAGAAAACAGCTTAATATGCTCCATAAGCTTCTCGTGGCGATATCTTGCATAGAGGACCCCCAACTCGGTGAAGATTCCCATATGAGCACGTTCCAACCCTAAACCACTCTCCATTAGAGAGATCAGTTCATTAAAGCATCCTCTGTTCTGATAGTATTCACTGACCTCTTCTAAGTCATCAACCTGCCAAAGTATTAAAATAATTAATTTTGAAACTGGAATAACAGATCCCCTACTTAAAAATCGCAAGGTAAACAGGTGTTATGACATACTAAAACTTCAAAAGAGATTATAAGAAAAAGCAAAAACCTATAAGATTTTGTAACTAAGTTTTCTCAAAACTGAACAACCTACATGTCCATCTTATGAACTAATGAAAGAAGAATATTATTGTAACTGCACAAGAGTATTTAGCATAGAACATTTTTTTGAGCGGTAATAACTGAAACTGCACCAACAAAGGCACTATAAATTCTATTGGTACGAGTTGGGAGAAGAAAGTCACCTGGACAATAATATTGAGACCACAAATCTGAGCCAAACGGAACTCTTCTGCATCAACACAAGCAAAACAAACTTCTTTCCATGTCTTTGAGCTATTTGCTTTTCGAGCAGCATCAACAGCACCTTGAAATTGTTTTAGTTTAACAAGGGTGACAGCCAACTTGGCCCAGTTAGAAATAAATGCATAAATAATCTTTGCTGCCTCATACAAGGCTTCATCATACAACCGGTCCCCGACATTATGCAGATTAGCAACATTCGGCATGAGAATGAACTCTTCAATGTCACCAAGTCTATCAATCTTTGCATAGGCATAGATGAGTTCACTATCCACCTTGGGCTCTTTTGTCTTCTGCCTAACCATCAAAAGATATCTTACCAAGTCGTGATAAACATCACCATCCTCAGCAGCATGAATAACTTCCAGAAATTGAGTCGCATCATCAGCACGAATAAATGACTCAATCGCATCGCTTACCAAACCATCCCTCAGTTGAGCTTTACCCACCTGGCTCCAAACTGCATCTTCTTCAACGCGGAAAGCAAACTCTACAGCCCGTGCAATATTTTGAATATTATCCAGTAGAACATTGACAGCTTGGACATTCAAGTTAAACTTCTTAAAAATTGCAAAAGCTTCTTCATACAACTGGGCTTCTACAGCCACCTCCCCAACAGCAGGTCCGTCGAAATTATCCAGCCTATTAACGTAGTCCATTACTCTAGATGGATCGGCCTTAATGGCAGTTAAGATAAGCAAGTTCTGCAAGTTAAAGTTGCCACTAAATGCAGAGTTCTGAAGCACTATCTTTTCCAAGAGCTCAATTAACTCATGAGGAAGATCAGCAGTCATGAAAGCTTTAACAGCGGCAGAAACTTGCTCGGGGCTCTTACTTTCTGGAAGAGCAGTAGAAACGACTTGATCAATGAGCTGTCTTCTATATTCATTTTCAGGATTAAGAACCTTGTCCCAGAGATCTCCATCCATCCTTTCAACAACATACCTGAAATGAAAAATATGGATTTTAAGTATACAACCCTCAGTTAAAAAGTACCGAGTGCATTACGAACATTAGAACAGAAGTTACAAACCTGGCCTGCAATTTGAACAAAGAATTCTTGTTCGTAACATTAATCAATTCATCATCACATTGCCCTCTCCGATATGCGACCACAGCAAGTGTTGGATCACGCTTCTCACAGTATTTTCCAACCACACGGGAATCATAATACGGGTTGGTAGTGAGAAAGTGTTCTGGATTGTTGTTGCTATCTATGATGATTTTACCAAGAGCATTATGAACATGTACATCTTGACTTCCTTCACTCACAAGATGCTCCAAAAACTGGGTAAGTAACCGAAGCCGATTCCTGAAAGACATCAACTATGAGAATGCAAACTGCAAAAATAGCCATGAAAATGATGGGAAGACTATGACCATACCTTTTCTCACACTCATCCACCAGGGGTTCGACTGGAAGAAGAGATCGTACCGATAGGATTAGACCTTTAATGAAATCTTCAGGACACTCGTCATCTAGCAGTTGCCCGACAACCAAAGGAGCATTTCCAGGATTGACCTAAGGAAAAAGAATACACTCAGCGTTATAACCAAGCAGATATTATATTACTAAATTAATGGTCAAATATACTTGTTTAAAGTTTTACCTTCTGCACATAACCTTCAATATAGCGAAGCATATTGTTTGTGTATAGGTAGTGTGTAAGATCTGGAACGAAACCAAAGCGATCACAAACATTAATCAGTGGGCGTGCATCTGGAAGCTTGGCTTCCATCAAAAAGTTCTTTGTTTTTTCAGCATCATAGAAATTTGATTCTCTTGTCACCCGCTCAACTTCCTTGATTTGTCCAGTCTTAGCAGCTGCCTCAATGTACTTGAAGTGAATGTCAGGATCCTCACTGAAAATAGACCAAAAAGGTATTCGTAAGCTACAAAAAACCTAATTCACTTTGGAAACTTTACAGAAAAAATAATAATCGGTATTTACCTGGAGCTCAGATAAGACCCAAGAAAGAAGTACAGCCCCTCATACGACTTAAATTGCTCAAAGAGTTTTATACAAGCATCCACGCCCAACTGCTCGGAATATTCTTTAGCAACCTGCAGGGAGTAAATTTGTTCAGTTCCAATCATTCTCAGCCAAGGATGAATCACTCCCCAACTCTATAAATTTACATACCTGGACAATAATCTGAAGGTTGCCTCTCAGATTGACAAGTAAAAGGTCCTTCATGCACTCTAAAGCCCATTCTTTGGATAGGGTGCCAAAGAATTCCACAAGGGACTAAAGAAAAAGAGATCCATCATAAGTACAAGAATATTCCAAGACAGCAGTAAGTACAAGAATAGGAAGAAAACACAGACCTGTGGCTCAATTGCATGAGTATTCACGATAACACGTTTGATATCAGGCAACTCCGCATAGTGCTGGTAAAGATTATAACATTAAAAAATGAAATAAATAAAGTGCAAAAACACAACAGTAGACCCGTGAATGGTAGACAACTCTCCAACCTGAAGAGCTCGAACATAAAGACCAGCTTTTTCACAAAGTTGGGCAATCCGAGGACGATCATAATGGCTAAACATGCCATTTGCTAAAATAGCATCAGCGACATTTGGGAAGGTAACAAGGTTTATTTCCAGAACCTGCACAAGAAAGAAACTATATGATGCAAAAATAGGATCAGATAAGCAGAACAAATTTCCTTTGCATTCGCAATACATCACCTTAGTTTGTAAGAAAGCGTGTTCTGGCAAATTTGGCTTCAAAACGTCCAACAAAAATGCTGTTGCCTCCCGGATCAGGTTCCTCTATTAGATTTCGAAAATGAAGTAAAATAAAAATCCATATTTGTATATACTAAACTTCATTGTACACTTATGAAATAACTGTCTAAACTTCTTAACAATGAGCAAAGAATAGTACAGGATATTTGATAGTAATATCACCATGCTCTATACACAAACATAAACACACCCATGTATACCCAAGGAAAATGAGAAAATCATATGTTTCAGCAAGGATTATCCTCAGAAAAAGTATCCAAAAAACCATAGAGAGAGTACTAACCTGAAGAAAAAGATCAGTTATGGTGTTGTAGTCAACTGGACAACCTCCCTCCATTTGGGACATCATGAGTGCAAAATTAACAGCACCCTGCAATGAGAAAAAGCATAAAAATTATAACATCAAATGAAGAAAAAAAAAAGTTAACCCAAATAATTTCAGGTCCAGTCACTAATTACATACTCATCAGTAAAATGTGATATTACTGTAACCTAGGACTATGTGATCCACCTCGGGACTTCACGCCACCTTTGTCCCACATCACAACTTGTGGGACAAGATGAAGTGCTTACAAGACTGAAATAGACTACCGAGTGCACCCACAGATAATCATTTGAAGAGTATATTGTGGATCAAAAGTTGGTGTACTTTGAGAGTTCACCAACAAATTTGACATGGTGCAGGTTGACAAATTAAACATCCGGTAGTTTTAAAGATAGCATACCTGGGGATCTGATCTAAGGATTGTTTGCAGAAGGAACAGATAATCAGGTGTATAGCCGACCTGTTACAGAAAAGTAAGACAAAAAATTGCCACTTAGAAGAATAGTAAAAGCATCAAGATTAATGACATATAAATGATCACTGCACTGCATCACGTAAGTCACAAACCTGCTTGGAGTAAATAAGAATTTTGTCAAATTCTCTTCTTTCAGCAAAAGCAGCCACGACTTTTGGAGTTGCTCTTGCTTTGATATAAATTTTTAAGGCAAGATCATTATCAACAGTCTACAAGACAAACATTTGTAAGATGTCAGTAAGGAAAAAAAAACAGAAATTTAAAGGACAGCAGTAAGATTAGAGCTGCACAAATATAATTTACATGTAGAATTAAAAATTACCTTGACGAGATCCCCAAGTTCCTCGCTACATTCCAGTTTGTCCTCAGCCAACCAATTCTCCAAAAGATTCTTCTTATTTTGATTTACAACGAGTCGAGAAAGTTCTAGAGACTCGAATGCATTTAGCTTTCCCTTTGTAAGTAGTGTTCCAAAGTACTGTAGAAGAGGAGGAGTCTGTCCAGCTTGGACGGGAACGCTCTGCAAACAAGACAAACAGTTGCTCTCATCTTCTCCATTGCAAAAGTTGCATAAAGAATTAAAATCACATGAAAACAGAAAAATTAATAGTAACTGCTGCCAGTAATTTCCTATCGTACTGATCACATAAGAATATAATTAAAAGCCACACATTTTCAGATTCGGGTTATCATAAAATCAGATATATGCATTACCCATTTGAAATTTTCCGTCTACACACAAAAGATAAGAACTGCAAGAATAAATGCCTTGGGAGATGGGGAAAGATCGTACAAAATCTGCCATCGTGAAATTTCCTTTTTTACTGTACAGCATGTAAGATTAGTAATCTTTGCATTTTTTTAGAAGGGTTCCTCCCCCAATTCCAAAAACACTACTATCGCATGAAACACCGAACATATCAAAGATATAGACCATTGACAAATCATCTTACATGTACATTTAATTTTTATATAAGAATAAAAGCTGATGCCAAACATATCAAAGATGCATGTAACTTCTGAGTAGCACACAACTACACTGTTAATCAATTTATAAAAAAAGTGATATATTACTATACATACTTTTGTGTATGTACGTAAAATATTAGAATTCAAGATTACTACAAATTCACTGTTCAAAAAGTGAAAGCCTGGCAAACAGATCAAAAACCATTATATATATAAGATGGTTACACAACTACTTCAAAACATTAAACAAACATTAAAATATCCTTTCAAAGAGAAATTAAGATACAAGAGTAAATTGCAGATATTATATCCAAACAAGTGGATAATAAAGAGCATAACATCTGAACTGATATACAATGTAAGTCTATAAAACATCCATCTCTCAAACGTATTTAAGCCATCTACAATTCAAACCTAAACAGAAGTACCTGAAATTTGGCAACTGTGTCAGGGGTACGGAGGATTCCTTGAGGAGAATCTGCAGCTAGCTCGGCAGCCTCCTTGTACTTAGTTTGAGCAAATAACTCTTGGAACCGCTGAACTACCTAAAATACATAGAATACAGGTACAAACAGTCAGAAGCGCAAATAACTCATTAACTGAAATTGAACAGCTACAATATATAATTTTTTTACTCTATAATCTAAATTATTCAAGTGCAGTTCAACATTTTTTTCTGGATGACATCCCATATCATATTTTAGTTTCCATGCATAAAAGTACAAGTCTAAATTTATATGCACACTTTAAATAGTTGCACTGATGTTTGAAATACAATTACAACCAGGACATCTCTTTTATTCGTACCATCTGTAGGAACTGATGGAAGTACAACTGTACAAGCGTGCCGGAACACAAATTTGGTAAAAAGTTTTAAGTATCTGTTTTATGATGGTCATTGCAGCATAAAAGACCAGTCCTAGGCTAAGGCGGATAAGATATGCCGCCGAGGGTCCCCGAATTGTAAGGGAATTTTGGGCCGCCTATATATACTACAATTTGTACATTACAAAAAACCAAAAATTCTGATTAATTGGGAAACTTTTAACTATATAGTTCTATTTTTAGGGCAACCATGCCGCATAAACATAATATGGTAACTGATCTAGTTTATCGTATACACACATACATATATATAAAAGAGCCGCAAATCTAGAACATATACCAAAAATCTTTCCCCGAGAGAAGTAAGATATAATCAACTTACCAAATTCTCTGCACCAGGTAGGTTTCCTCTTTTAGCAAGATTGACAGCAAGTTCAAGGTTATTCAACTGCAATAAACATAGAATAAGTTACTTAAAAAGTTACCTTAAATATCATATGGAAAATAAATACTAAAGCATACTAAAACTTACTTGGCCACTGACAAAAGGCACAATAGTAGATTCATTTACAGTAGCAAGCAACACTTGACCTCTTCTATTGATGGCATAGAAACCCCCAGCAGATGAAGCTTCTGATGTCAAGAAAATTGGATCTGGGCTAATCCTATTTCTGTAGACTGCAGTCGCTGTTTCTAGGTCATAAACAAATAGAAGTCCTAGCTTGGTAATCACATAAATCAAACTGTATTTATGGGATATCTGCAAATTAACGACATTCAATGTTAGATAAAATTATAATCCACTATACTACTGATGTCGAACATGAAATTAAGATATTAATGTGGCAACTGAAAGAATAATAACCTGCATGGCAACTGGAAAATCGTCATTAAAATCAGGAGGAAAGAACAGATCTGCTTGTTTCTTTGTGAAAGCTGCTTTTCCTATATAAGCCAACACAATTCAAGAAGAATCAGCATCAGTTGACATGAATATTCTAGCACTAAAAGAATACTGGTTTGATAAGATTATTATGAGATGTGTAACAATATAAAATTCGACAATGAAATTTCAGTAGAACTATTGAATACAGTTTAGAGGCATAACCAACAGTTGCTCAGAATAAGATATTAAGACAAACTTATGTACCCGCTGACATGCACAGATATGAAACTAGAACATTAAAAAAAAAGAGGTTTTGACCAAATTATATAAAATACAGTACTTCCCTTAGACAAAGTACAGAAAAAATTTGAACAGGATACAAAAAGTTACATTAAAATGAAATGAACATGGTATCTCAATCTGGAGCCTTCTCCATAAAAGCGATGCTCGGATACCGACCTCTTTCAAGTACGACAGATCAACAACATACATCAGCAGAATTACTTTATAAAATAACACATTACCTGGCTGAGCACCGAGCTCGATAACATGCAATTTTGATGTAACTTGTCCAGCATTTGAGCTTTTTGTTGCAAAAGAAATAAGAATTGATGGATTCTCATTCCCTTGAACCTGAACCAAATTTAAAGGAATTAATCAAAATATAGAAAAAGAAACTCAGTGTGACAGAGCAACACAGGCTATACAAAAGAGCAACAAACTCATATGTAAGAAGAAACAACAAACTCGTACGACAGATAAATTCCAAACAGACCTTAAATGAGGCAAATGAGGCCGCGTGTGCTTCAAGAGCCTGACTGCGCTGCTGATCCACAGAAAAAAGTTGCATGTTGCCCTTCACCAATTGGGGCCTCTATAGATATGGAGCAGAATGTTAGCAAAGAAATGTAAAGAGAACCGATATGTCAATTATGGTTGGTCAAAAATAAGTTGGGTAATTTACATCCAAATAGTAAACTGATTTGAGTTTTACAATGCAGATATCCAAATAGTAAACAGATTTGAGTTTTACAATGCAGATACTATTATCTATCATCTATCTTGATGTAAATGTATTAACAAACTTGCACCAAAACAAACAGTCCCCCCCCCAACCCCCACCCCACGTTACAGCCCAGCGAGGTATATCAACACTAATTAGAACAAAACAACTATAATTTTCCCCATATTACTAAACAAAAGGAGACTGAAACTTGTTGCACGAAAGCAGCATAACACAACTGATAGAATATCTTAAAACAATTAAGTTTGTATTATCCCCCCCCCCCCCACAAAAAAAAAAAGGCGTGCACACTGTTGTATAATTTCAGATTAAAAAATTAAATCCATCATGGTCAGGCCAATCATCAAAGATAACATTATATCCTGCTCTATAATAAGATCATTAAGTTGCTGCTTGATGCGCGGATGAGCCTAAGCTCAAATAATATAACATCTCAATACTTTAGTTAACATGACTGCAAAAATTTATAGCATCAAGTACTCAAGAACTAGAAGTACATACATCAGGTGAACCGGGAGCAATTCCAATCAAAACCAGCCATTTCTCTGAAGGATCGCATCTATAATTTATAATCTGATTGTTTGCCAAATTAGCTGTTCTATCAAACATCTTAACAGGTTCGGACTCGCCTGTATTAAGATGAATAAAGGACAAATTTATTCAGACTTAGATTAGATGACAAAAGAGAAACTGACACACAAATTAAACTGATCAGCTCCAGATTCCAATTACAGAAGTTGACGTCGTACCTTCAATAGACCAATGATATACAGACGCTTGAGTGACCAAACCCAACAATTTAGGTGTTATCCACTTCCAAAACACCACCTGATTTAAAAAAACAATAATTACCCAAAAGTAACTTGTCAAATAGAAAAGAAAAAAATTGCAGCAAAGGGTATGAAACATACCTGCTCTGGCATCTGGTATGACTTAATTTTTGCCTTCAGCTCAATGTTAAATATTTGTAAGTGGTCCTGAGTAGTTCCAGGAAGTGAAGCTTCAAAAAAATATCACATTTACTAATTAGATTTTGTGACGTGAAAACAAAATACGCACCCAGTTCTTCTAAAATTTAGATAACACCAACTATGCATCAAGGATGTCAGCAAAGAATTTTTTTAATGGCAATAGTACGATGAACCTGCTATATTTTAATAAAGAAGAATGGGTACTGAATAGAACCACTGAGTTTGTTCTTAGCACATCATTTCATGGTAAAGTAATACACCTAGCAGCAAACAATTTCATTGTTTCTGCATACTGCAGAACCAAAAGCTGGCTTTGTGATTTTTTTCATGTGCATAAAACAAATGCACTCCCCAGTAAGTCTACATGCTAGACTATAACACAGTGACACTACGCCATGCTTGCAACTTATTGTTTCTCGCAGATGACTTTGCTACAAGCCAAAAAATACGTGTCCATAAAAAAATTATTTAAAAAGAGCTTTTTTAAACAAAAGACATTAGATTCCAAAAATGACATACAACTCGATTCGTATAGCAGCTAAAAGTGCAGATAATATCAGGTCAATAAATAAAGTGCAAAATTCAAAAAAGATGTGCCATAATGGCGCCAAAAGATTTACTAACATTTAAAACATGATCCTTCACGTAAATAACAAATCTAAAGATACCTTTCAAAGCAAGAATTCTCGAATTCGGATTCATGAGAGCCGAATCAGCAGTAATAGGCCTCCTCAAAGGCTGCGACGGCATGCTCATATCAATAATTACAACACTGTTCTGTGGTGCAGTCTCCCGAACACATATATACTTCTCCGATTCCATTGTAACATTCGTAAAGGTGATGAATTGTGCATTGATCCCAATACTAGGCAACTGCAATACCAAATCAAACTTCCTCACAAAACTAACCACAAAAAACACCTTGAACCACATAAATCAACTCACATCCATCAATCAAACTTGTAACACAAACAAACTATACATACATCAATTCACATCCATTGATCAATCTCGCAACATAAACAAATTATGCATACATCAATTCACATCCATTGATCAATCTCGCAACACATATAGACTATACACAAACCACAGATCTGACATAAATGACACAAAACAGATCCATCACTACTCTTATATACATAATTCGCATCAAAAACACTCGTTTCAACACAAATCACGAGTCAATCAAGCAAACATAACGATTCAAACAATCAAATTCATACAAAACACGTATCTATACATAACAATTACAACAAAAACAATCGAATTAAGCTGAAATATATATCGAATTTACCGTAAGCGCCTCTTTCATAGTGATCGGAGCGTTCGCGGCCGCCATGGTGACCGAGGCGCGAGATCAGATCTGCGAGAGAGACGAGATATAGATACAAATACGTATGTATAGATGTATCTATAGGTGTATGTAAATGAAATCGGTAATTGAGATTTGTAAAAGCTCTTTCGCTCCCTCGAGAGGAAGTTTTAGAGAGAGAGTGAGAGAGATCTAGAGAGAGAGAGTGTGCGCTGGAATGAAACTGGGGGTCTGATAGAGAAGAGAATGATATATATAATTATTTTAGCTGGAAAAAATTGTGTAGTACAGAATATTTTAAATTTACTAGGTTTTTCATTTAAAAAAGAAAATTCAAAGCTAAAAAATTAGCTGTTGGGCTTGGGATCCAAACTTGAGAGTTCGGTTGGGTGGGGTACAGCTAATTAGTCATACTTCACGATTAAGAGAAATTTCCATGTTATGGTCTTAAACTTACCCAAATATAGAATATTTTATGATTTTGGTGTATTTTTTGTAATTGTAATATTTGATCAACTTTTACTATTGCTAAAAAAACTTTCATGCATTTATATTAAAATAAAATTACAATTTTTGATAAAAGAAATAATTTCATCTTATCTGAACTAGAAGATTAAATCTCAACAAAAATTAACATGCATGGTAAAATGAGTTTAATATGATAAATTTGGAAGTATCGTTTATTACTGGATACTCTCTATTTGTTCAGAAATGACAAGAGATTGTTGGAAAATGATCTTACCATTCTTGATTTCATTGGTAAAATAAGTTTAATATAGTAAATTTGGAAGTTTCGCTTATTACTGGATACTCTTCGTTTGTTCAGAAATGACAAGAGATTGTTGGAAAATGATCTTACCATTCTTGATTTTATTGTCAAAGATTATTTTGACCTCTAAAGACACGTTTATCGAGTCATTAATTATAAGGATAACGTCACAAGATTTTCAGGTTCAACTTGAACGACAAATTTGATTCGGGAGAATCTCAAGATAGGTGAATGTCGTTCATTAAATCCTGGTAAGGGATTGCGAATAGCGTCATCGCTCAGCGGGAAGAAAAAAAAAATTATTGTGACTTTTAAAAATTAGACATGTGGATAAACATGTGAAATACTTGAATATTTTTACAATCATTAGTATATCTAACATAGTAATTTGTACAATTTTATTGAATAGAAAATGGAAGAAAATTTAAGGGTGGAAATAGAAGTTCTTGCCTCGAGTTGACAAAAAAATCTCTATATTAAAGACACATTTGGGTATTGTGTAATTCTCGCCAGTAAATAGCAAAATCATATAAATTAATCGCTGAAAATGATAAGATTGCATACTTAGTCAAAATGAGCGTGTTAGGTTTTATTTATTTAACAATCTTTAATGAAATTATTAATAGTAAGGCAAGTGTGACAACTTATCAACAATGAACATTTCCTTATTAGGGAAGGTTATTGAAACTAAATACTCTTCGATGACTTTCTTTTTAAACTTATGTCTTGATCAAACGATATCGACGTATCGCAAGACATCTAGAATACAAAATTTCTTGTTAAAAGAATATGGTATGATACTTCGAAAATGAACTAAAAATAAATTTTTAGGATGATCAATGATTACTGATATGAGAGATTAATTTGTAACCAAAAATATGAATGACCAGATGAATTACGTGCATGAGATAATTCATAACAAATAAATAAGGTGTTAGTTTCTCCCATTCATTTATTAATTAAACAGATTTAAAATGTATACTTACAGCTGGCGCATAACACGAGTCTCTTCCAAAAGATGACATATATTTAGCGAGGACATCGTACGAACTACGTAAATCATTCAACTTCGAATATAGTCATCAAACATTGGTGGAAGTATGAAATCTTTTAGATAATTCTTGTAACGATTGTGCACATCAACTCTTTTGATGAGATGTATTTTGTGGCAAGGACACTTGAAAATGATAACAAGTGTTCCAACTGTAATATTGTGGTTAAACACCATCCACACGTTTTATTACCGAAAATTCGAGATATGTGGACTAACAGTAAATATAATGTAATGCAGTGGTTACAGTTTCATGTAAGGTAAATTTTGTGATGTTCTTGCTAGTAGGCAAAACATAAAATTTAAGCAAAAGGGGATTTAAATTTCAACCTTGTTATATGTGGAATGACATTAAACTTCGATTTTTTTAAAATGAAATACGTAATATTTTTGTTTACTAATCGCATTTGGAAGAATAATATGGTAAACATTATAAACGCGTATATAAAGACATTTAAAATAAAGGAAAAAGTCATTTAATAAATTTTGGGAGCTTTTCCCCCGGTTTTCATAAAAAAAAAACTGTGAGTACTTCTTTAAGCCAAATATGGGAATGTAAGTCTTTGTCATTTAATCGCAGGGTATCCTAGCAGCTGCTTAAAAAACATCCTCAATTTTTTAAAGTTTGTTGCTTTTGTAGTCAAAAAAATCTAATATGTGTGGTAAATGGTGACGTACAACGATAATAAAATCATTGCATGATTTTATCACATATTACGTGGCCCTTTCAATAATTCTTTGATTCTAAAAGCTTATTCTTACTCATGAATATAAATCTCACATGCACATAAGTTCTTTCAGTTATAAATTTTATTCGTTGTTGTTTATCTGTATAGTAAATCTTGCATCATTGCCTAAGTAGGTCAGAAACTTCATGTTCGGAATCAGCTTGTATTTTTATCGCTCTAAAAGACAGCCTCTATTCAATACAAATCAAATTTTGCAAGTGTAGTAACTCGAATTTTAGAATTTAATATTATTGTTATTTGAATCATTTATATGATTTTCCTAAAAGGGAATGAATAAATTCGTGTATATTTTATTCCTATATGATGTATTCTGTTCTCAAAATGCTCAATGTGCTAATTGGTAGCTCTGTATCGATTCCTATCAGTATCTTGAAAGTATTAATTACTTTTATTATTTTCAAATTTTATTAAAAGCTGATCATTTCATCGATATCAGTAAAATGAGTTCGTTTTAAATTTTTAAGGATCGAGTGGATATTTTATCTGAGTCAACATTATATTTGTTTCATCTGAGTTCAAAATTTATTTGTTTAAATTATAAAAACATTCCAAATTTTGGAATTTTCACATTTTTTATAATTGTGGAATTTTTAGAATTTTCGGGTACATTTAGTTGTTTTATTTAAAAAATAAAAATTTAATATTGTACCGATATCTTATATGTGTCCATCATAATTGTAATATCCCGTATTTTCAGAATCTATTATAATTATTATTTGAATGTTTTATGTGATTTTTCAGTTTGAAAAGGAATAAAATTGTGGATATTTTATTCCTGTGTGATGTTTTTCGTCCTAAATTGCTCAATGTGTTAATTGTTGGTTCAGTATCAATCCTTGTTAGTATGGTGAAAGTATTTATATAGTTTTACTATTTTTCAAATTTTTATCAAAAGCCGATCATTTTATCGATATTGGCAAAGTGAGGTTATTTAAAATATTAGGTATCGAGTGGATATTTTTATCCGCATCAAAAGTTTATTTATTAAAAGTATTAAAATATTATAGAATGTGGAATGTTTATATTTGTGATCAATTTAATAATATTTATAGATTTTGAACATATTTAATTATGTCCTTTAAAATCAAAATTTATACTTTACCTGTATTTTATCCGTGTCCACCCTGATATCGGGTGAGCGGTGAAAATATTAAAATAGAATATTTTGTGATTGTTTAATTACGTGTTAAATGAAATATGATGTGGTTATTTGAATTAAAATATTTCTGGCCATAAATATTACGTGGCAAATATTATATGTGGTCCCGTAAGGATCAGATTATTTTTAGGATAATTGTTACGTGTTAAAATTTCATTTACGTGAATTTATATGCTCGTTAGACTCATTTTAACTAGCATATGTGAATTATATGTGCACCGTCTCGTTTTACGTGAGTCTGGCTATTTTATAATTATTTTCGGGGTTTATTATATATTTAGGAAATGTTTCGTTTTTCAAATAATTATCGGACTAAGCCCCTACCAGGACATAAAACCATGCAAAATTTGTACTTATATTTTTATAAAATCAAGAATGATTCACCAGCTCGATATTATTGCATTTTTGAAATGTACGTTGAATTTGGGGAATTTTGACATACTTTTTATATTTAATTAAAAATATTATTTCCCCGTAATTAAATATTTCGGGCCTGATTATTTTAGTTATGCGATCTAGACATCGTTAAATCAATTGTGGGGTATAATTTTCCAGAAAATATAAATAGCAAAACTCATTTTTGTTATTTATAAAATTACCAAAAATATCAGAAAAATAGAAAGAAAAATAGAAAAATATGGAAAATTCTTAGAAATTGTTTTTGAGCTGTTCATACGGATCAAGGCCGATTTGAGAGTGTTATTGATCTCCAAATCAAGCGTTTTTGTAGTCAAATTAAAGCTCTCATCAACGTCTATCCTAATCCATCATCCATTTCAGTAAAGGGTAATCATTTTTACGAATTCGATTTTAGGGTTTATCCCCGAAATTTGGGCTTTTTGATTCTGTGCTGGTTCGTTGATTTTGATGCTTGAATAAGCTCTACCATGTTATGTAGAATCGATTCATATGTAAATTGTAATTGTTTGTATGCGGGGTTGTGTGGTCGACTAAATTGATTTTTAGATTCGTATATTTCATTTTTTCGGCTTATTTGATGATTGTTTAACATTCTTATTGTCATGAATAGATTGTTCGATTCTGTAGCTTCGCTTTCATGTAATCATCGTTTGTTTTGGTTCAGTTTTCGTCGATTTTTCGTTTCGCCAGAATATTGTTCGTGTTCATCGGTTTTAATGGCAAATTCCCCGGATTCTTTGTCCCCGGCTTCGTTTAGCAGTTCTGTTGGTCCAGCTGTGTTGCTGGGGTGATCTTATTATTGTTGGAATCGAAAATTGCTGTGAACTGTTCTGTTTTCGCCATAATCGGGACTTGCCGGAATCCGACGGAGTCGCCGGTTTCTGGAGCTCAACCCAGATTCCGGTCGAGCTTCAACCGGATCCGGTTGAGTTCATCTGTACCCAGTTTCAACCAGTTTCTAAAACCCGGCTTCAATCCAATTGTCCCTAACTCTGACCTCTAGAATCTGTTTGTGGACTTTTTAATTAAGAATAATTCTAAAATCATTATATTTTACTAATTTTGATTAATTAAATTAATTAATTGTTTATTGATTAATTAATTTAGTTAATAAAGTTATTAAAAACCTAATTAAATTATTTCAGAAATTTGGATTTATTTAATTTAATTATGATTAATTTATTTTAGTTATTTAATTTATTAATTTAATTAATTGATTAAATTCGTTTAATTGATTAATTTTATTAGTTAATTATTAATTAATATATGATTAATTATAATTTAATTATTTTAAATTTGAAAGAAATAGTTTGATTAATTTCTAAAAATCAGGAAAATATTTTTTATATTGTTTATTGATTATTAATCTGATAAATCAATTAATTTAATTACTTATTGATTTATTCGTAATAATTCAATAACAATTTAACCGTTTGTCCGATTTGGACGAGACGAACGCCTACGGACTCAAAAAAAATATTCCGCTTCTATTAAAAATACTTTTGAGAGCCAATTCCTTTTCTATCAAAAGGTCGAGTCTTTTACAATCATTTCTAAGTCAGATATTTACCAAAAAGTCGTGTTTGACCCAATTTCAGTTTAAAAGCACTGAACCAAATCTTATAGCAAACTGAGTTACGTGTTACATGTCTTGTGTGTTTACGTGCTATGTGGTTTATGTGCTTACGTGCATTGTATGTTTATGTGCGTAACTGCTTAGAGTTTTGTGTTTGTTTGATTCTAGTAATTGCTCTGTATAGAAGGTTATCGTATGGGTAGACGATAAGGTTGTAGTCGAGCAGTCTATCGAGTATTTATCGTTTAGACGATTAAAGTAGTATCTTTTGGTTATAGAATGCGAGTCATTCGAGATGTTCAGAACCATACAAATTGACTGAGATTTCATGTCAGGTTGTTAGCACCCGCAGGAACGGCAAATTAAAAGGTTAATGGAATAAAGTTGGTGATGTCACGAGACGTCAGAATGAGATGATTGTGTTAGTTGCGAGTGTGCATAATTGCTAAGGACCAAAAGACAAGTATTCCTTTACTATTCTATTTCTAGAATAGTTAAATGTTTTAAATATCAAAATATTTAGTTTTGATTATGCAAGCTTATTTCATGTTGACTCGATATTTTGAAAATTGAACTTCACTATTGTGCACAGTACAAATTTTCACTGTAACACAGATTGAGACATAATTCTAGTAAATATTCTGCTAGAATTCAGATTCTTATACTGCATCATGAACAGTGATATACAATGGTGAAAAATAAATGAAAATGAATATTATTCGAATATGAAATTATTGATGAAAAAGAATACCAATTATATCGGGTTCTTATATTCTGGATTGGATGGTTGCGTAAGAGGTCGTGGCGCCGGTCCAGCGTGTGCATATATTACGACATGCTGTAATATATTATAGGCCATTGTGTGCCTTATTTGGGCCTAGTTGTTGGATGTGCTTTGACACACCGGTGTGCATCGGGACTGATCATCAGGTGCACATAGCGTCTTGAGGATTCCAGTCTAATTTATTGTACTCTGAAAGGACTAAATGAATTATTTAGTTCTTAAATCTTGAACAAAAAATTTATACAGTTCATGTGATTCAGTTTATTATTACTGTTTCTTATCGTTTGATTACGATATCATTGTGAATACTGTTTTACGAATTCAGATTCTTATCAAATATTTAAATTGTTGATGAACCCCTGTAGCTCAATAATCAAAGATTCTGATGAAAAGTTTTGTAAATTATCAAAGTCGTTTTGGTATTGTTGAAGTAATACAATATTAAATTTGTATAGGGTTCAGAAACTTATTGTTTTAAATATTCTGCTTGATAGCAGATATCAGTTTTATTTGAAAACCCATAAATGTTGGAAACTGTCAAATTATGTTTTAATATATTTGCTGAGCTTTTCTTTCGCTCATACTTGCCTGTTTTAAATTAACCTTCCAGTGAGAGTAGACTGGTGGAGTTTAGCTGCATAGTTCAAAAGAAGAAAAGAAAGGTTTATGTGAAGTTGATGGGGCCAGGGTACTCGAAAATAGTGTAAGTGTTATTGTATAAAGTTGTTGTGTTTATATTTAGTTATATTATCGTTTAGTTGGGCCTAGTATGCTTCTTTTCGAAGTTATACTAGTGGGTTAAGTTTTGAATTTATAAATTGTTGAAAAGTGTTATAAAAGAAAAATGAAGTCTTTATTTATGTATTTTGGATTCTTGTTTCTAGAACTGTAACCTAAAAGATCTTGGTATAGTTAGGGGTCTGATGTTATTTTTCAATTAAAGGACAGTTCTTGGTGATTTCAGGTTTTATTAAAGGACAGTATGCTTAGCTTTCCCACATTCTTTCTGAATCTTAATCTGATTTACTAAGTCAGACTCTAACTGATCATTCCTAGAATTTAAGACCTTTATTTCATTTAACAGTTTGTCATTCTCTAGGGATTTATTCTTAAAATTTCCATGAAGAGATTTAAGAATAGATTTCAATTCAGATATATTTTCAGTATCAAGAGTGGAGATAGGAGTTGATACCTTAGAGTCAGAAGGGACAGAGTTTTCAAAGTTAGCCATCAGTGCATAACTTTCTTCTTCATGTTCAGAATCTGTGGAATCCATCA
>PHNY01030967.1:284-22605 GCA_003724115.2 Anethum foeniculum | reverse complement strand
AGAAAATAAATTATTAGGTATATATTAATCATATATATATGGTTAATCAACTTATATTAGGTATACTTGAGATATTACATAATTTTATCAATAAACAGATAATAAGAAAATATTATTACATACTACATAAAAAAATTCTAGAAAATGACCCGTGCCTCGCACGGGTTATTATGCTAGTTTATCTTTAATAGGGAAAGTGTCATGGCACATGAGATTATCTCGACCATGCTCTAATATGTGTATTTGCATATCTTTGTACTTTCATGGTCGAATACAGGAATGACCAAAAGTTCACTGAAAGAAATTTTTCCAGATAAGAGTCTCGTAACTGTCACGTTTAGTTTTACATCGACTCGTTAAGATATGAATACTTCATTTTTACTAAAGCAGAAACATTTTATACTTTAATGTTTATGGTACTTATTAGTTATCACCAGCCATGCGTTCTATTAAGGCCCCGTTTGGCTAAATAACTTATTGCTTATAAGTAATTTAATTTTTTTTTTAAATTTCATATTTTTAAAAAAAAATTCAAATATAAATATTTATTATAAGAATTAAAAATCAAATCTTATTTTACTTATAAAAATTAAGTTACTTATTTTCAGAAAAAGTACATATACAAGTATTTTTTCTGAAAATTTACCAAACAGGGCCTAATTATGCTTGGTATTCTTTTAATGGACCGATCTGAAGAACCATAATAAAATTCTAAAAGATGACAATTTATAACCACAAAACAAGAACCACAACCACAAGTGTTTCATACAACTTTGGCTTTCAAGTTTCAATCCAAACATGACCAAGTCTAGTACTAGTACTAGTACTGCAGGGTCATGCAGCTATAAGTAATAATGCTATATGCAGCCAAGCAAATTAATGGGATTATTCACGCTGCAAAATCTTGGTGTGAGTACCAAGAGCTCCAATGCTGTAGACAAATTCTTTGTACGATGTTGGCTTATACCGTGCTGGATTCAGTTCAGTGACCAAAGCTTGTGCAGGTTCCACAATGCAGCTCGGAGAAGGGTTGATAAAAGCTGCAATGCTAAGCCTAGTTTCACTTGAATTCGTCACCACCCGATGTTCCACACTTTTTAACATCCCATTACTAAAAATCTGCATCCACAACTCAATGTTAATACTCATTTGCATATCTATAAATGATCATTAATTCAAACACAGTACCAAAGTAAATATAAATAGTTGTGCATTGATCACCTCTAACTGGTTGCCAATATTAACAACAAATGCATTGGCCACAGCCCCAACAGTGATCCAGTTTCCGTCTTTCATGACTTGAAGGCCCGGAACATTCCCTTGGTAGAGAATAGTTATGACGCTAGGGTCATGGTGTCTCAGTATTCCCAATGTTAAACTCGGATCAGGACATGGAGGATAACTATTGGCTGAAAGTAACTCAACTTCACTTATTCTGTCAAAATATCCCTCTTCAAGTCCCAACCCTTTGCATATAAGGCCAAGTATTGTCTTACCCAACTTACTTACTTCTGTTAGATATGTTGATACGACATCCCTACGATTCGCCAGTTTAATTTAGTTAATAATTATGTGATATTTTATATCTGTGTGTCCGTTGATGGAGCTAGCATGCTAAAAGTAATTACCTATATCGGGTTGGATTTTCAGGCCATTGTTGCATGCACTCCTTCAAAGGATTACAAGGGTGCTTTATATTTTCTCTCCACAAATGAACCCCGTCTCTGTTAAAACTAGTGCTGTTAGCATAGACCCAATTACTCTTGCCAGAAGAGTTGCTACCATCCTTCTCTGGAATCTCGAAGAAATCCTTTAACACATTTGTTGTGTCGCTTAGTAATTTATCAGAGACTCCATGATTGATCACCTGAAATCAAATTCAATGTACTTAAGCCAAGAATCTTGAAATACCACTTAAAACAATTGCATATATAAAGATATAATTCATTAAAAAGTTGCAATCAAAGGATTGAAGCATTGATATGTATGTATCAGTGCCATGTCATGAATAAACTATATATGAAATGCAAATTGATACAAGTCAAATAAAAGTTGAAAGAGTTAAATAAAAAATTAGTTAAACTCGAAATTCCTTGATCACATATACAACTAACATTGGAGTGAAAAATCGTATTTAAGCACCAAAAAACATTGTTTGGAGTTGTATTATAGCAATGTCTATAGCTATTTTACTGGTAACGCTGGAGTTGCTCTTAAAGAGTTGAAGGTTAGAAAGATACTTGAAAGAATCCGAATTCTTGAGAAGCTTTCAATATTTGATTAACAATATCTGCATCGGAAGCGTTTCCAAGATCGATAACCGGAAGTGTATGGCATACAGGAGGGAGCTCTCCTGGTCTATCTTTCTCTGGAAACGCATAATTGCTAGGCACATTTTGAACATCAAACCAGCTTGAAGCATAGTTACCTGCTGCAGGACTCTCCATTCTTCCCATGTTGCCCAGCAAATTTTGGTGTTCACTAATTAGAGAATATATAAGATGAAACAAAGCATGGGCTGTGAAAATAACTTCTTCACAACTTGAGCTTCACAATTGATATCTTATAATCACAGGGAGTTGCTTCTATGCTAAAAGGAAAAGAAAAACATTTGTAAATGCACATTAGTTAACTCGTTTTAAGAGAAAACGAGGATTTGTAATCATTTTAAATTACTTTTTCAACGAAAGTAGTTTTGTTGTACATATATGCAGGGAAACGTTTCATTTGCCATTAAATTGAAATCCTAGTGGACCAGCTGCTTTAGTAAATAAATACAAAATAGAGCAGGTAGCAAACACATAACTGAAACTAAAGACAAACACTATATTTTTGTATAATAAATTTCGTATTGTATATAAAATTGTCAAGTTTATATAATATATGCAATTTTTCACGTTCCACACAAATAGGATTTTAAACGAACACATCAATTTATGTATAAATTTTGTTTTTAACTTAAATAGGTGAACGCGGTTTAATATATTCATTAATCCGAAATGAACATTAAATTAATATGTTTGATAAGTAAACACATTTTGAGTTGAATTTTACACTTGTTCTGCTCGAACTCGACTCATCTAGTTCTGGTTCGACTCGAACACGTGAAACTCTGCTTGATTCTTTTAGATTATTATAAATTATGTATTTATCATGAAAAATTCAAACATTTTAAATAAAACTTAAATTATAGTTCATTTTCATTGTTGTGTAAGGGAACGACGAATTGTATCCTGTACATAATTATTGTAAGTGATTTAATGTCGTTTGATTATGAAGGTAAAACTTTTATATTGTTACGTATTTTTGTTCGAGGATTTTGATACAACTAAGTAGTTATAAGATTGCTGGAGTAGCGCTAATAAACGTGGGAGTAAGTAGCCGTAATATAGAGCTTGCAACTAGGTTACTGAAAAATACAGTGGGTGGTTTCCTGGAGGAAGGGACTGAGTCTACGGGATTGGAGCTCAAGGACCTTGCAAATCCTGCAAGATCAGCAAGAACTCCGTGTTATCCGCCACACAAGAGTATACATCATCATCTACTGTGCGTGCAAATGGCCAAGAATCCCCGTAAATTGCCTACATACCCCTATATATAAGGGATCAAGCTCTAATGTAGTTCTTAGATATGCCTTATCATGACCATGATGGGATCCTCATCACCATGTGTGATTATCCTTGACAGATAAAGCCTATCTCAGGTTTCCTAGTGGGCTTAGGACCGTGGAAGCCTAATTTCCCATAATTATGACATGTAATAATCCATTATCATGTAAATGCCAAGTATATATGCTAAACAGAGGTAAAATAGTAGTTAAACGCGTCTCCAAAAGCCATAGAGACATTCTCCTAGAAGATAGGAGGTTGTCCATATCCTGTTCCGCGGGTATTTCAGGCTACCGCGGGAGCCTGCCTGTGTGGTAGCCCAGCCTGGTAACCCCGTGGCTTGTAACCTGTCATGAGGGCATGCCTGTGGAAGCTTGGCCTGGTGTCCCCAGGGCCGACAACCTCTTCCTGGAAGCCTGCTCCTGTAAGCTTTATTCTAGAAGCCCGACTTGGTGTCCCCAAGGCCGGTATCCTGTTCTTGTAGGCCAATCCTAGTGATTCTAGGACCGGTGACCTGATGGTAGAAGCCTTCCCATTGTCCTATGATGCCATGAGTTATGTTATGCACCTATTAGCCTGCCAATGGCTATTGTGGGCTACTATGAGTACCCCGAAAACCCTTAAATCATTGTATTTCTTAGTGGATTGGACCCTAAACCCTCTATGGGCCTAAATCTACCTCATGCGAGATTTAGGTCACAACAACTACCCCCGGTTCCTTGATGCCACTTAGTGCAAGAGGAACCAATATACTTAGGGTACAATCCTTACCTATACTTTCCTGGAAACCTGGACTTCCAGTCATACTTGGAAATACCTTAATTTATTACTGGTCTATAATAATTCTTGACCCCAAAATCCTATATAAATTCATACTAGCATTAATAATGTTAAAATTCCTGGGTTCCGTGGTCGATTGGTACGCCACCTCGGGGATACGGCCCCCAAATACGCGTTTTACCAAATACAATTCCTTTACCAACCAAAATTCTAATTTGATTTAAATTCAATTTAAACAGAAATGTACCAGGACAATCTTTTAGGAAAGAAACTTTAAGTGCAGGCGGGACTCTTCCACTCCCATCGTGAATTGGTGCTTGGAGGGTTGTGCTTATTTACTCACTTCTCTGCCTTCTCGTTTCCCGAGGCGCGTGGTTTACAGCTGCCATACATACCTCCCCTCTCCAGACTTATATATACGAGCACCTGTTCCTTTATCCATTTTTTTATTTACTTTGCCACATCTCTCTCTATCGCCTTTTCAAAACACAAGAGGAAGACCAACCGTCTCTTGAGGAACTCGGCAAAAGCTCTATTCTGACTGTCATCCACATTTCCAATCAAGCTTCTAAGGTATGATCTCTTACCTTCATACCCTTATTGATACGATTTCGTCTTGCATGCGAGGGTTTTTTTTTTTTTAATCGATTTTCAGTGTGATTCATGCCTAATCACTATACTCGAGTATATCGTCCTTCTTGCTTAAGGTATCATATGCTAGTTGTAGTTGTCCTTTATCGTCTATTGATCAAATCATATGTTGCCTTACTTCTTTGCTGATATATGATGGGTTCGTATCAGTCCATTTCTACGTGTCACTGGTTTTACTTGCTTTGCATGCGTTACTTCGACCTTTTTTTGATGTCTGCACCTCGTATTACGTTTACACACACATTGTACCCACATATATGTATATGTACGTTTGCTTGCTGATTGATCATACTTTTTTTCACTCCACAATTGCGTAACACACGCTGCACTAGTATATGGATGTTGTTGTTTTGTGGCCTTCTGCTTTAGGATTACCGCTCCGGCTACCCTATTTCTTCATGCGTACTAGGTGTTTGACAAATGCTCTCTGTGAAAAAATCATGCCGTATTTGTTTGGTATTGCTTCAATCAGTACAATTGTACAAGTATTGTGTCTTTCATGGATAGTATACTTTATGGACTATACTTTATGGTATAGTCCAGGATTAATCGAGTTAGAGTAGATAGCCAAGGGTACAGCTGTGTTATAACGGAAGCAAGAAAGTCTATAATAATAGGCAGAAGAGAAAAGTTTTATTGATCTTGAGGATACAGATTACAGCATACAAATTACAGCATACATTTTGGTTATGCCCTTAGAGAGTTTATATAATACTCTATAGAAGGTTACAGAAAAGCCCAGAGAAATAGGCCAAAAACAGATAACCATAACGTAAAACAGAAAATACCATAAAAACATATACTGATTCAATGCATATTCTAACAAATCTCCACCTTGACTTGAATCTTCTTACAAAAAATAGATGTACCAGATGCACCATGGTAATGCCAGATGTACCAGAAAAAAACTTCTGCCTCAGATTTTGCCCTAAAAGGGAAATCAACAACTCCGAACATTTAACAAGTTCAAACAATGTTGAAACTTGTTATGTGAAACCGGCTTGGTGAGCATATCAACAGGGTTATCAGCAGTACCCACTTTGCTCACCTTGATTCTCTTATCCACCTCTTCAACAACCTGTAGTGAATATGCTACCACATCTTCAAAACCATATTTCTTTGGAGGCACCCCATAATTAGCTCTCCTCGATCGATCAAGAGCCAAACTATGCTGATTCACTGCTGGTAATGATGAAATTGATGATTCTGATCCTAACTGTGGTTATTGAACTTCCTATTATGGTTCACTCTTATCTTGAGTGACTCCCTGCTCCACCTGTTTCTCAACACCACAAATTTCTGAAACACCAGTAGACTTCAAAGTAGAGTTAAACATAGAATTTTCATCAAAAACTACATTTCTACTCAATATAACTCTATTTTCAGATAGAGACCAGATTCTATAACCTTTCACCCCATCTTCATTGCCTACAAATACTCCTTTTTTAGCTCGTGGATCCAATTTACCCTCATTTACATGATAATAAACAGTACAACCAAAAACTCTTAAATCAGAGTAATCAGTAGGCTTACCAGACCATCTCTCAATAAGAGTTTTGAGATGAATACCTGTATGAGGTCCACGTTTTATCAGATAACACGTTGTACTAACCTCTTCTGCCCAGAATCTTCTAGTTAGTCCAGCATTAGAGAGCATGCACTTAGCTCTCACCAGAAGTGTCTGATTCATACGTTCTGCTACACCATTCTGTTGTGGTGTATCTCTGACTGTATGATGCCTAGAAATTCCCTCATTCTTGCAGAAGTCATTAAACTCAGAAGAGCAAAATTCCAAGTCATTATCAGTTCGCGGCCTCTTAATCTTCTTCCCTGTTTAATTCTCTACGCGCGCCTTCCACTACTTGAAAATCTTAAAGGCTTCACTTTTATGCTTTATGATGAACACCCAAGTCATTCTTGAGAAATCATCAATCATTCACACAATATATATGTGACCCTCTAAATACTCCACCTGTGAAGGACCCCAACAATCAGAATGGATGTAATCAAGTGTGCCTTATCCTAGGCTTCCACCATCGACCCTTCTTATGGCCCTATATTTTCCAAATTCCCTGATTTCAATTTCTTGGAGGTTTGTTCCTCTAAGCCTTTTTTACCCACCTTATGAAGCTTCCGGTTACTGACGGGGTTACTCTCTTTTGCAGATGTCAACCCACGCAGCTTCTGGAGACTCATCTGAATTTCCATATCATTTATCTTCTGTGTCAGGGGCTCCCTCGTCTAATGGGGGATCCCATACCCCTGGTCCGGTCTCCCATCCTTCACCAATTTCTAAACCATCTGTAAGCTCATATACTCATTCCAAGGTAGTGGTAGTTGACCCTCTTGAGGCTACCATAGCTTCAAAATACTTAAGCTCCCCTCCACAATCTGTTCTCTTTGTCCAAGCTTTTAACGAGCCTGACCAAGTCGCTGTGAGCTCAGCGACAGAGGATGATGAAGTCATGTCACCCCTGGGACCTAATTCAAGGGTGGAGGATGATGCAAATCTTCCTCCCGTAGGCGAGTAACCCTTCTTGGACAACTATGATGAGGATGAGGATATTGAGGTGACAATTCCTTATTGTGAGAACATGGATTCATCAATGAACGGTGAAAGGTTGGAAAAGTTACTGGAAACTTGTAATCTGGGCTGCCGTCTAGTGATCCTAAAAGCTGGTGAGAGGTGCCATCGTTTCGATAGCCTAGAAATTGGCTTTCCTATCCCCCAAGCTGTCGTTTCGGCTTCCTTTTTCAAGTTAGGCTTTTCTTTACCGATGCATCCCTTTTTCCTGGAAATCGTTAATTTTTACCGCCTTGTTCCCATGCAACTAACGCCCAACTTCTTCAGGATGGCAGCCTGCATGTTTGTCTTATACCATCAGACTTTCAACGTGGCTTTGTCTGCCAGGGAGCTGGGGTTCTTTTACCAGCTCAAGGATGCCGGACGGAAGGTTGACATCTATTACCTAACTGCCTGGAACAATAGAAAAGGATGTTTTGTGAAAGGGAACAAAAGGGGCATGTACTATTGGCATGAGATGTTCCTATATTGCTTTGTCTGTGATAAGCTCATGAAAGACTTTAACTTGAACCCCAATGAGCCTTCTTGACTCCTAATGGTAGCCCTTTTTTCTCTTTATCTTGTACCGTTTCATTAACTAGCTAGCCTCTTTGGTTGCTTTACCTTAGGGTTTCTAGTCCAAACTTCCTTGGAGGGCATAGAGGATGAAAGAGCCCAAGAAATAATGACCTTAGCTGGTGCACTCAGTGATGGTGACAATTTGCTGATGAATGAGAACTTGATTAAGTTGGGGTTTACCCGTGCAGGGGATGTTGGTTTAGTAGCCCAACATACCTTGACGTTCGGGCTCCCTGAATCTGACCCGGAAACCCCAACGGGCACCCCTGACAACGATGATCCTGATTTTCCTTCATACCTTTGCTTGATTGTTTATTTTCCTTCATACCTTTGCTTGATTGTTTAATCTGATGCATATTTACATACTTTTAGCATTACATCTTTGCATACTTCTTTTTCCTTACTATGATCTACCTTGTTTGTTTTCTGTAGAATTAACTTGTTTTATGTGTATATATTGTATCTTCTGCAGGGCTAATGCTTTTATTTTTCCTTTGCAGGAATGTCAGGTGACATTCCATCATTTATCAAGCCCTCTGACGATTATAGTGATTTATTTTTGAACGACGACGTATTGATGATTTCAAAGCCTTTGGCCGCCGTTCCTATGCAAGTGAAGAAACAAGCTACTCTGACCGAGAAGATGAGGTATAGCTAGGCCTCTGGTAGCCCTGCTAGCACCCCTGAGACCCGTTCTTCGAAGAGATCCCGCTCTACTCCACAGGAAACTTGTCCTAACTTGCCCATAAGTTGTTCATCCGACGTTCAAGATTTCTACAAGGTGACTGGCGGCTACGTTCCTCTAGAAGCTATTCGGAGTGGGCCTAAACAAAAGGGAAAGAAACTGCAAGGGCCTCCTTAATGTCTGCTACCCAGAACATGTTTTACTGAATGAGACTTGAGGACCGGGTTGCACATGCTGCCCAAACAGACAATCGGTTGAGGGAAGAGTTAAGGTAGTCTAAGTCTGGGTAAAGAGCAAGTGAAGAGGAGAAGAAACTGGTTATTGAAGCGAACAAGAAGATAAAAGGAGATCTTGCTGCTGTAACTCGAGAAAGGGATACCCTCAGTAAGACATTAACCAATCTGGACAAAGAAAAAGAGGCCCTGGAAACTGAGAAAGCTGCAAAAATGGAGGAAATGAAATCCCTTCAAGGGGCCCTTGCAGGCTACAAGGAAGCTCTCCAGGAAAGGTACAGAACTTGCTACAAGAAGGAATCTGTGACAACATGAAGGCCACTTGGGAAATGTTTCCAAACCTGGACTGGGGAATGTTAGGGGATGATACTGTTAGGGCAATAAAAGAGTTCGAGGATGAGGCTTCCACAGCTAGGGCTGTCAAGGCGTAGGCTTCTATTGTTAGGAAGAATATCGATATGAAGCCCAGGGTTCCGGAGGTGATCACTGATCCTCTACCCCCGTGCACAAGGACACAACAGTCGCTCCTACTGTTACCGGGGGAACCCCTCCAGGTGACGAAATCAAGGATGCCGAGCCGAACGAAGAGATGCATGAATCTGACCCCGTCCAGAATCCTTCTGTGGTCTAGCCATCTTTCACATTTCCTTTTAAGTTAAAATTTTTCGCGAACAATAGCTGGTTTCATGTTTTTCTGAACTTACGGCCCTTCGTGGCCTTTGAACTTTTTAATTGAGGGGGTGGGAGCCTCCGATGCTCCACGGATGTAATCTTAATCTTTTTTATCCTACCTCGGTGGCGGGAAAACTATTTATGTATTGATTTATCGCATGAACGCTTTATTATATTACTCTTTTCAATTATCAACACGTACCTTTAGTTTTTTGCAATCCAACTTAAGTGAATGACTCAAGTTGGAATTGAAAATTAACCAAAATGCATGAGGAGAATAATTCTACTATCCAAGTATACTACTTAAAAAATTATTCCTAAATTCACCTACGAGCGAAAGTTCTCCTTTATTAAAAGTTATAACACCAAACAGTCTGACCATATGGGCCTGTAGACTATAAATTATCACTTAAGTCCTAGATAGAAGTTCATTATAAACCTTAAATGCCCTAGAAATATTGGGCTACCAGCAGCCTAAAAGCTAAATTCGAAGGCTGATACTTAGGCTTCAAAGACAATACTGAGGGGATTGACCCTATTCTCACTTAAGCTAAAGAATCAAGTGGCATAAGGTACCACATGAATTCTTAATTGCAACTTACCAGTCTGATGCTAACCCTTAATATGAATATACAAGCATAGGCATTGGCAGACTAATGTATGCATGATATAAGTAAGAGTTCATAGAATTTGTATACTCGTTTGATGAGCCAGAATTGCCTTGGTATCCTGTTCCAGGAGACCTGTGAATGGTGATTCCCACCTGGCACCCCAAACATGGTACCCAAGTAATGAAAATATAATTCAGTTGCCATCTTTGGGAACCTAACGAAGGTAGCTAGGCTACCCAAGCCTGTATGGATTTCCTCTCTTTGGTAACCTGAAAAATAGTAGTCCTTTACCTAAAACCTTTTCCTTAAATAATAAGGAGACCATGTGAGCCCTAATCTAGGCATCCTCACAGGTTCCAAGTCCAAAAGGAGTCAGATAAGCCCTAATCCAGGGATCCATACTTATCCTTGATAGTAGGGAAGCCATGTGAGCCCTAATCTAGGGATCCTAGATTTCCCAAATTTCCTAATTTCAATTTTTCTTGGAGGTCTTGTTTCTCTAAGCCTTTTTTACCCATCTTCTAAGGCTTCTGGCTACTGACGGGGTTACTCTCTTTTACAGATGTCAACCCACTCAGCTTCCGAAGACACATCTGAATTTCCATATCATTTGTCTTATGTGTCAGGGGCTCCCTCGTCTGATGGGGGATCCCATACCCTCGGTCCGGTCTCCCGTCCTGACCAATTCCGGAACCATCCGTAAGCTCGCAAACTCGTTCTAAGATAATGGTAGCTGACAATCTTGCGGCTACTATAGCTTCAAAATATTCAAGTTCCTCTCCATAATCTGTTTTTTTCGACCAAGCTTTTAACGAGCCTGACCAAGTCGATGTGAGCTCAGCAATAAAGGACGATGAAGTTATGTCACCCCTGGGACCTAATTCAAGGGTGGAAGATGATGCAAATCTTCTTCATTTGGGCGAGCAACCATTCTTTGACAACTATGATGTGGATGAGGATATTGAGGTGACAATTAGAGTTCCTTATTGTGAGAACATGTATTCATCAATGACCGATGAAAGGTTGGAAAAGTTATTGGAAACTTTTAATTCGGGTGATCCCGAAAGCTGGTGAGAGGTGCCATCGCTTCGATTGCCTGGAAGTCGGCTTCCCCATCCCCCAAGCTGTCGTTTCAGCTTCCTTTTTCAAGTTAGGCTTTTCTTTGCCCATGCATCCCTTTTTTCTAGAGATCCTTGATTTTTACCGCCCAGCTCCCATGCAACTGACTCCCAACTTCTTCAAGATGGCAGCTTGCATGTTTTTCTTATACCATCACACCTTCAATGTACCTTTGTCTGCCAGGTAGCTGGGGTTCTTTTATCATCTCAAGGATGCCGGAAAGAAGGCTGGCATTTATTATCTAACTACTTGGAATAACAGAAAAGGATGTTGTATGAAAGGGAATAAAAGGGCCATGTACAATTGGCATGAGATGTTCCTATATTGCTTTGGCTGTGATGAGCATATGAAAGACTTCAACTTGAACCCAAGTGAGCCTTCTTGACTCGTAGTGGTAGCTCTTTTTTTCTCTTTATCTTGTACCCTTGTATTAACTAGCTAGCCTTGTGGTTGTTTTACCTTAGGGTTTCCAGTCCAAACTCCCTTGGAGGGCATAGAGGATGAAATAGCTCAAGAAAAAATGACTTTAGCTAGTGCACTCGGTGATGGTGACAGCTTGTTAATGAACGCGAATTTGATTAAGTTGGGGTTTACCCGGGCAGGGGATGTTGGTTTGGTAGCCCAATATACCTTGACGTTCGGGCTCCCTGAATCTGACCATGGAACCTTAACAGGAACCCTAGACAACGATGATCCTGGTTTTCCTTCATACCTTCACCTGATTGCTTAATCTGATGCATATTTTTATACTTTTTGCATTATATCCTTGCACACTTTCTTTACCTGAATATGATCTACCTTGCTTGTTTCTTAAATAATTAACTTGTTTTAGGTGTATATATTGTACCTTTTGTTGGGCTAATGCTTTTATATTTCCATTACTGAGATTTCAGGAGACATTCCATCATTTATCAAGCCCTCTGATGATTATAATGATTTATTTCCGAATGATGACTTAGTGATGCTTTCAAAGCCTTTGGCTGCCGTTTCTATACAAGTGAAGAAAGAAGCTATACTGACCGAGAAGAGGAGGTGTAGCCAGGCCTCTGGTAGCCCTGCTGGTACCTGAGACCCGTTCTTCGAAGAGATCCCACACTACTCCATAGGAAACTCGTCTTAACTTGCCCATAAGTTATTGATCTAAAGTTCAAGCTTTCTATAAGGCGACTGGGGGCTACGTTCCTTTCGAAGCAATTTCGGAGTGGGCCAAAACAAAAGGGGAATAAGATGCAAGGGCTTCCCTAATGTCTGCTGCTCAGAGCATGTTTTACAGAATGAGGCTTGAGGACCGGGTTGTACAGGCTTCCCAAACAGATAACTGGTTGAGGGAAGAGCTAAGGCAGTGTAAGTCTGGGTGGAAAGTAAGTGAGGAGGAGTATAAACGGGTTACTAAAGCCAACAAAAAGATAAAAGGAGATCTTGCTGCAGTAACTCCCGAAAGGGATACTTTCAGTAAGACAGTACCAATATGGACAAAGAAAAGAGGCCCTGGAAGCTGAGAAAGTTGCAAGAATGGATGAAATGAAATCCCTTCAAGGGGCCCTTGTAGGCTACAAGGAAACTTTCCAGGAAAGGTACAGGACTGGCTACAAGAAAGGAATCCGTGACGACATGAAGGCCACTTGGGAAAGGTTTCTGCACCTGGACTGGGCCACATTGAGGGACGTTGCTGTTAGGGCAGTGAAGGAGTTTGAGGCTGAGGTTATCGTAGCTAGGCCTGCCAGGGTACAGGCTCTCACTACTAAAAAGAATGTCGATAAAAAGCCCGAGATTTCAGAGGTGATCACTGATCCTCTACTGCCGGAAAATGAACATTTAAAATATCGTAAGCGCACGATCTCATTTTAGTATTTTTAAGTTCGTCCACAGAGACTATTTATTTTTCTCAAATTTCCTTAACATTTAATTAAATCAAACTAAGCAAATTAGAAATCTAAAAATGCATTTTTCTAAAATTATTTTCTAATTAAAAGGATAATTACAAAAGTTGAAATAAATGTTAAACTAATCTAATTTAATCTAATTATCACCAAAAAGAAAATTTTACTCTAATTAATTAAATTACTCTAATTAATTAAAAGAGAAGCAATGATTTATTAAATAAGGTAAAACTAGCTTCAATTTTATTTACAAAATTTTTTTTTGAAAATTTCGACATTACCTATTTATAACTACGACTAGCCAAAAACAAAACACAACCAACCAATTATATTATTACCAACTACAAGTCCAAACAATAATTCTCAATTAATATAACACAAAAACTAAACCTACATTTCAAAAATTAACTAATTAAAATTATAAAAATTAGATTAAATGATCTAAAAACACAAAACTAAAAACATTATGCTGCTGGTGAACTCGACTGTCAGTGGACTTGGCACAATCCTGCGATTCGAACCCAAAAGAACGCGGCTGCTGACAACTCGCAGCGATTCAGTTTGCAACACTGAGTCAAATCGGCTGTTGACTCGAATTGATGAAGAGGAAGGTCAGGCGTGGTATGTTGGATTGAAGGCGGAACAGCGGTGGAAATCGAGTGGAGTAGCAGGAGGAACAGAATCGAAGGAGAAGAAGGCGGAGTGAATGATGGCAGATGGGTTTGAGCTCGTAGGGGATTAAATCTGCAGGAGAGAATGGAGAACAGGGGACCTGCGGGTGAGTTAAAGAAGATGGGCAGTGTGGTTGAAGGCGATTGAATAAAGAAGAAGGAGGTGGGATGGAGGCTGTGGTATGGTGATGTTGTAATAAAGAGGTGATGCAGTGGTGTGGAGGTATAAGGCAGGGGAATGGATTGGTAAAACAGGGGAAGGAAAATTAAGAGGAAATTTGGAACAAAAATCAAAGGAAAAGCAATAAGAACACACCCAAATTAAAATGTAATGCTGGAGAAATAAATTGAAAATAAAATGCAATAAAATACTGAAAATTAAAGACAAAACAGGGAAGTAAATCTAAAATTATTTAAGGAACCAAACCAAACTCCAATAGAAGTGAACTTCGTGTCAGAATTTGGCCGGAAAACCATAAAAATGTCGGAAAAATCAAATCAACACCAAGAATATGAACAACAACTATATCTAAAAATTTAAAGACAACTTGTCACTACTAACTTGAAAACATCAAAATAAAATCAACTCACCCACTAACTTATCAAGAACACACAAATCAAAACAACACCAAATTGAACAATATACTAGATCTAGGAAATTAAAAAGCAACTCACACACACCCACTTGCATAAAATTAAAATCTACATTAATTCACACACCCAACATCAAAAATAAAACTACTCTACCAAACTCATTAAACTACAATGCTCAAAAATTAAATCTACCACTAAAACTAACTAAAGGAAAATCAAGAACAATGCAACAAAGTAAAATCAAGGCATCCTTTCACCAATAAGGGGTAGTCTTATACTATTGATCCTCCTTTTGGGTTTACGAAAGTTCATTTGCCAAGAAACAAAAGTAGATCTAAGAACTTGAAAATTAAAACAAGAGAAATGGAATTTAAAGACAAGAGCTGCATAAAATTAAAGAGTGTTTGAACAAGAACAAGAAATTGAATACCCCCTAGGGTTCTAGCCTAGGGATGGGTAAACAAGAAATTAAAGAGCAACTAATCTATTCCACCCTAGGTTTCTAGCCTAGGGATGGATTTACAAAATGAAAGAAAGCTAAAACAAGAAAATGAAATTGAAACTAAGCTAGTCCAACCTAGGGTCCTAGCCTAGAGGGTGTGAATTACAAGTAAAGGGGAGTGGTCTATTTATAGGGAAAAAAATAGGGTTTTAGGGTGGCTTGGCTAAATCTTAGCCATACATTTGGTAGGCATGTTGTTCAAATCCTAGCCATTTATTTCATCCAAGCCTTTTCCATGAAGCTTCCTTTTTCCCTTTTCTTTTTTCTTTTTCTTTTTGATCTTTTTGCTCTTTCCTCTTTTGTCCTTCCTTGCTTTTCTCCCCTTCTATTATTTCTTTTATTTTTCTGCAAAACAAAGTAAATGCTATAAATTAATAAATAAAAATACGAAAGCGAGCAATAAAATAGGTATAAAAATATGTAAATTTATGCACTTATCATCTACCTCCTGTTCTTGAGGGTACAATAACTGCTCTTGCCAATGCAGTCGAGACTTTCCCAGGTAATGAAATCAAGGGTGTTGAATTTGTCGAGAAACCCCTAGTGGGGACGTTGTCCATGACCCTCCAGCCCCTTAGTCACTCTCCCAGTTTCTTTTGTCTTTTCAAGATAATCTGCTTTAAGAACATTGAGATGGTTTTTTTTTTTATGAACATTTGGTCCTTCGTGGCCTTTGAACTTTTCTAATGAGGGGGTGGGCGCCTCTGATGCTCCACAAATGTACTCTTAACAATTTCCTTATTCCGTTGCGGTGGCGGGAAGACTTTTTATCTTTTAATTATCACATGCACGATTTTTTAAGTCTATTCTAAGAGCTAAATTCAAAGGCTGATACTTAGGCTTCAAAGACAATACTAGGGGGATTGATCATATTCTCACTCATGAGCGAGAATCACCTACACCGTTAACTAAAGAATCAAATGGCATAATGTACCTTCTTAGGGAACCCCAAACATGGTAGCCAGGTGATGGAAATATAATCCAATCGCCCATCTTGGGGAACCTATTGAAGGTAGCTAGGCTACCGAAGCCTATATCGGTTTCCTCTCTTTGGTAACCTGAAAAAATAGTATTCCTTTACCTTAAATAATAAGGAGATCATGTGAGCCCTAATCTAGGGATCCTCACAGGTTCTAGGTCCAAAAGGAATCTGGTATGCCCTCATTCGGGGATCCATATCTATCCTTAATAGTAGGGAAGCTATGTGAGCCCTAATCTAGGGATCCTAACAGGTTCCGAGTCCTAAAGGATTCCTGTAAGCCCTAATCCAGATCCATACCTATCCGTGATAGTAGGGAAGTCATGTGAGTCCTAATCCAGGGATCCTCAGAGGTTCCAAGTCCTGAAGGGTTCCGGTAACCAGGACACATTCACCCCCGGTAACCTCAAATTCGGGTGGGAAATCCAGTAGGAGGTCAGCCAGGGCTTGTCCTTTGATTGCAGTTCTTGGTTTATACTCAATATCGAATTGACCGAGTTCTTCTACCCATCTCATCAAACTGCAGGAGGCTTCCGAATTGTGCAACACTTTCCTTAATGGATATGTAGTCCTGACTTGAATCTTTTGAGCTTGGAAATAAGGCCTCAGCTTCCGGGAGGCCAGAAGTAGAGCATATGCCATCTTCTCCATGCTTGGACACCCAGTCTCAGCATCCTGCAGCCTCTTTCTAATATAGTACACAGGGTATTGATTTCCTTCCTCTTCTCGGATCAACACAACACTGATTGAATACTCAGAAATAGTACACTGATTGCTAACATAGTACATTGATTGCTAACATAGATAAAGGATCAACACTTCACCTTCAGCTGGCTCAGTGAGTAGTGGGGGGCTGCCAAGCTGTTCCTTTAGTCATTGGAAGGCCTCCTCAAATTCGGTTGTCCATTCAAATTTTTGTCCCTTCTTGATGGCCTTAAAGAATTCCTTGCATATGTCTGAGGACCTGGAGACAAATCTGTTTAGGGCAGCCACCCTTCCAGTAAGCCTTTGCACTTCTTTAATGGTCCTTGGGGATCTTAATTCCAGCAATACTTTTATCTTTGTCTGGTTTTCCACGATTCCCCTGTGGTTCACAATGAATCCCAAGAATTTTCCAAATTCTACCCTAAATACACATTTTTGGGGATTTAGCTTCATCCTATATTTCCTCAAGATGTCAAACATTTCTGCCAGGTGTGCCACATGGTCGGTAGCCACCTTTGATTTCACCAACATGTCATCGACGTAGACTTCCATAGTCCTTCCAATTTGTTCCTTAAACATCATGTTCATCAGACGTTGGTAAGTAGCCACAACATTAAGCAGCCCAAAGGGCATTCCAATGTAACAATATAATCCTCTATCCGTTATGAAAGAGGTATGTTCCTGATCAGGTTTATACATGGGGATTTGGTCATACCCCGAGTATGCATCCATAAAACTGAGTAAGGCATGTCCTGCTGTGGAATCCACCAATTGATCAATCCTTGGTAATGGGAAGCTATCTTTTGGACAAACTTTGTTTAGATCTGCGAAGTCTACACATGTCCTCCACTTCCCATTCGGATTCCTAACTAGAACAGGGTTGGCCAACCATGTGGGATAAAAGCTTTCTTTGATTAGGTCTGCCGCCAGTAGCCTGTCCACCTCTTCCTGTAGGGCGAAAGCCCTTTCTCCACTTATGGGCCTCCTCTTTTGCCTCATTCCTCTTCTTTCTGGATCAGTATTGAGGTGGTGGCACATAACCTTGGGGTCAATTCCCACCATATCACTATGACACCATGCAAAAACATCTAGGTCGTCTTTCAGGAAGGCTTTCAGTTGATCCCTCATTTCTTGCCCTAGTTGTTTGCCAATATTCAGAGCTTTATTAAGATCATTAACATTAACCAAAATAGAAATGTTATCCCCTGCTGCACCTGCTTTCTCCAAGGTACCTGTCATCCTCGGATCCAAGTCAATATCTACCTTGAGCTGGTTTCGGGCTTCCACTGCACCTTTATTACCAATTGGCTTGTCTCCTTGGGCTTCCACATTAGCCTTTCATTTCTTCTGATGGGTGGTAACTTCATTTGGTAAGCTGAATGGTATATTCCTTGGGGCTGCAGGAGCTCCTTCTTGTCCACTATCTGTGGCAAAATTCCTTCCATTTTAAAATTTTCTTCCTCTCCATTTTTCATTGTGGCTTCCAGCATCAACATCATAGGTGTTGCTACCCCTTAGAATATTTGGGACTGCTTCGAGAGGTTCCTCCGGAAGTTCCATTATCATAATGGCATTACATCTGGTCCTTTCAAAATTTACCGGTTTTTTGCCAAAACTTCTCATCAAGGCTTCTTTATCCTACTTTTGTTCTGCTTGTGGCAGCATGCCCATCTTTTCGGATGTTTGGATAGCCCTGTTATAACATTCTCGGGATTCGTACTGACAGTCTTTCATGCATCCAATTCCATTAGGAGCAGGGAACTTCACCGTGAAGTGATAGATTAAGGTCACCGCCCTGAATTCTCTCAATACTGGCATTCCTAGGATTGCATTGTGGGATATGTCTTCATCTACCACCATAAATTCGATTATCTAGTTTATCACCTGGGGTTCCAGCCCTAAAGTCAATGGTAGCTTGACTCTTCCCATCATTGGTACACTGTTACCCGTGAACCCATATAATTCATTATTGGTTGGGAGGAGGTCCTTGTCCAGGAGCCCCAACCTTTGGAAGGTAGAGTAAGCCAGAATATTAACAGAGCTTCCATTATCAACAAGTACCCTATGCACATTCACACCTCCTATAGCCACGATAATCACCAAAGCATCATTATGGGGGTAGTGTATCCACTTGTCATCCCCTTCAGTAATGATACGTCAGCGGTTTCCCCTCTAAACAGCTTTGGGGGTCTTTCAGATTGATGAAAGATATTTGTGAGAGGCTTCCCTTTAGCTTCTCGAACATAATTCTCCTTGCCATTCCGGCTGGCACACCCTAAGTATAGGCCTCTAAAGATCATATTTATGCTTCCAGCCCTGTTTTTTTATCACCGGTTCTGGGAGGCTTGTCCCATACACTTTTCCCTTCCTTATACTTCTTGGCTTCCTATGCCACGAACTCAGTGAGGTATCATTTCCTTATCAAATCCTCGATTTAATCTTTCAGATGACAGCAGTCAGCAGTTTCATGGCCATTTGCATCATGGAAGGCACAATATTTGCCTTCGCCTCTTCTTCCCTGGTGGCCAGCTCTATAAGGCTTCTTAAATAGACCAATTTTCTCATTGACTTCATATATGTGGGTTATAGGGACATTGAGTGAGGTGTATTCCACATCTATTCTTTGGAAGCCTCCTTCCTTTTGAAGGGTTGCTACTCCTGGTGGTATTAACTGAGACAGGTGTGGCCTTACTGTCATAATTATACCCAATTCCTGGGTTACCACCTTCGGCAGCTTTCTTCCCAGGGTTTCGGTCCTTTGGGATATAAGAGTGATTCCTCTTATTCTTCCCCCACTTGTTATATCCTCCATTATTCTGATCCACTGATAAATTTACCAGTGACTCTTCAACCACCTTGTAAGACTATTCCTTTTCATAGAATGCCGCCAGGGTCTGTGGTTCCTTCCTTTGGAGGGCCTTCCAGAAATCAGTTCTTGGCTGTATCCCGGCTATCAGGAAATTCTTCAAGGCTTCCTCGGAAGCCTGCTTCACCTTTGGAACTTGCTCATTAAACCTCCTGAAATATTCCTTCAAAGCTTCATTTTCCTTTTATTGAATATTTGCCAAGGTATTTACAGGTGGAGCGTACGTAATGGAAGCCCTAAACTGAGCGATAAACAGGTCTCCCATTTGTGCCCAGTTCCTTATAGACCTCTCACGGTAGCCTCTTGAACTACTTATGGGCATTCCCAATTAGGGTTGCTGCCAACAACCCGCACTTGGTAGGCTCCTCCACCCGGTACACCTCCATTTCTATATTGAAACGACTCAAGTACTCCACTAGATTTGTGCTTCCATCAAATTTTAGGTCATTGTTCATCCGGTAAAACCATAGTAGGGGGGATTCCTTTACTATCCTTGAGAAAGGGGACACAATGGTCAATCCTAACTGAGTCTTTTTATCAGCCCTAAGCTTCTCGAGGGCCTTCTTCCATTCATCTACCTTGAAATGACCATATTCAACATCAATGAATTCCTCACTCTCAGACATGTCGCCCCTCATATGGCCGGAATGTCAGTGGGAGCCTGAACTTTGTTCTAATTCATCCAGGGAGGGAGCCCTTGTTGATCGAAACGTTCTGCTCCTTGATCCAGGGGGATGGCCATCCCTCCGGTAGCTCCTCCTTTCTCCATCAGATTGGGACTTCCTCTGCCTGCTGTCGACTGGGATCTTTCTCTACGGTCCCGGTGGCCTTCAGCATGCGACCTTTCACCCTTAGCATCCAGCTTATGACGTAGGTCTTTGTTGTTAAGTCTCTTGCCAATTCTGTCAAAAACGCTCAGGCTTCTGGTTGGTGAGGCTTCCGGATCAGTAGCACTTTTCTCCTGTACCCCCTCCTCTACATCCTCCAACTCTTCTTCTTCATTTAAAGGCTCGTAATCGACCTTCTCTTCATCATCTTCATCACAAAGTTTAATTTGGTTGGAGTGACATCTGCCTTTTTTGCTTTTGCCTTCTTTCGCCGCTTACGCATCTTTTCAGACCTCCTTTCAAGAGTATCAATCATTTCCCCCATCATCTGGAGGTGATCAAGTATGTCCTTATTAGTGACATCTTGTCCATCATTCCTTTCACGTCCATGACCATTTTGGGACGATGATTTATCGTTGCCAGAGCTGTTTTCTTCCATGTTTCCTCCAAAAATGACAAGATTTTATGCCTCTCCTTCTGGAGCCAATTGTTGTAGGAAGATTTTGATAAACAAAGTAGTTATAAGATTGCTAGAATAGTGCCAATAAACGTGGGATCAAGTAGCCACAATATAGAGCTTGCAACTACGTTACCGAAGAATACGGTGGGTGGTTTCCGGAGGAAGGGGCTGAGTCTACGGGATTGGAGCTCATGGACCTTGCAAATTCTACAAGATCACCCAAGAACTCCGTGTTATCTGCCACACAAGAGTATACGTCCTCGTCTACTAGTAATGTACGTGCAAATGGCCAAGAATCTCTGTTAATTTCCTACATACCCCTATATATAGGGGATCAAGCCCTAATGTAGTTCTTAGATATGCCTTATCACGGCCATGATGGGATCCTCATCACTAGGTTTGATTATCCTCGAGAGATAAAGTCTATCTCAGGTTTCCTAGTAGGATTAGGATTGTGGAAGCTCAATTTCCCATAATTATCACATGTAATTATCCATTATCATGTAAATGCCAAGTATATATGTTAAACAGAGGTAAAATGATAGTTGAACACGTCTCCATAAGCCATAGAGACACCTCCTAAAAGATAGGAGGTTGTCCTTATCTTGTTCAGCGGGTATTTCAGGCTACAGCAGGAGCCTGCCTATGGTAGCCAAGCCTGGTAGCCCCAGGGATGTTAACCTGTCCTGAAAGCCTTAACCTGGAAGCCCAGCCTGGTAACCCCAGGGCCGGTGACCTGTTTCTAGAAGCCTTCCCATTGTCCTAGGATGCCATGAGTTATGTTATGCACCTATTAGCCTGCTAATGCCTATTGTGAGCTACCATGAGTATCATGAAAGCCCCTTAAACCATTGTATCTCCTAGTTGATTGGACACTAAGCCCCCTATGGGCCTAAATCTAGCCCATGCGAGATTTGGATCACAACAATATATAAATTATCTATATAATAAATATGCCAACATTGTATGGTCTATCTAGAAATTGATAATAATAATTATTTACCCGATACCATATAAAATTATACATTTTATAATACAATAGTATCTTTTAAAATTTACATACCCAAATTTAAGTATTAATAATAATATCATACAATTTATACAAAGAAGAACTGAGTAATTTATATCTATATGTTAATATTATTTTATTGTAAAAACTACTAATAAATATAGGTTGTAGTTTGATGCCTAAGACGGGTAAATATCTTGTCCTTGTAATATGTACTAGCTTTATACCCGTGCAATGCACGGGTAATTTATAAATTATTTATATAAATATAATTTTTATATTACTTTGAAATTTTTTCTACTAAAATTTTAACATAATTTAGTTCAC
>PHNY01030958.1:0-18940 GCA_003724115.2 Anethum foeniculum | reverse complement strand
GGAGTTATTGTCTAAGATAAGTTGTGTAGGTTTATACATTTATTTTGAGGTGGTGACCCTTGTGTTACGCACCAAGACAATTATTTGTAGGGTTGTAAAGGCTTCTCCGCCTACTAAAGGAGCGAGTTTATTATAAGGGAAATCTTGAGTCCGGGAGAGGAGCTCAGGGACTGGAGTAGGGGTGAGCGGATCTACTAGAGGTTGTGCCATCGCGAACTAGGATAAAATCTCACGTGTGGTATTTACTTTTGCTTGTCTTTCATTTCCGCACTCATGACTTGCATAACTACAAGGTAAAATATTTAAAAAGGTGATAATATTTTTAAAACGCCATAATAATTTTTAAATTGGTAATTAAGCTATTCAACCCCCCTTCTAGCTTAATATAGCCCTCTTACAGGACCAAACACTCTCAGTTCCCCTACTATTGCAGTATTTGTAAGGCTTTTGGGCACTCTTTGGCAAGATGTAGAGATAACTACGAGAGAGAAATGCCACAACCAAAAAGACAAAGGAAGCAGCAAAAAGAGCAAGTGACTGACCAAGGTAGTAAAGCCCAACAGGAAGCTAATGATGACGTAAAACGCATCACAGAAGAAGAAGATTACCTGCATAACAGAGAAATGGTCCCATATGTGGTTGGAAAATTCCTTAGTTGTGATGTGGTTATGGATGAAGACCAAATCTTTGCTCAGGCAACTGCAGCCATGGACAATGATGATGGCTTAGATGATTTTGATAATGAAGATTTGCCTGTAGCGGATAATCCACTAGAGATGGAGGAGCCAGTTCTTTCTTTACACTCAGATCCTATCAGAAGCCTTCAATTTCAGCAACCCCTGCAACAGTAGTAGCAGCGCCCACAGGAGCCATAACACCATGATCAGGTGGTCTCTAATATCCTTGTCAATGATGTTATTCCCACTGTGACAGCAACTTTTTATGGATAATGCTTTTGACGTCTTGCAAAGCATTGAGGAAGGTAAAATGCCTCATATAGACTCCCCTCCAATCACGTACAAAAAAAGGAAAAACAAACCACCTATTGGGGCTCACAAAGACAACAGCAGCAATAACATCTCCAAATCCACTTTGACTGACTAAGAAGGCCTCTCCAAGGCTTCGGGCAAAAAAATTGCTAGATTGGCTGGGCTCCCACCAGCCAACCCTAATCATTTTTTATGAATCTTTCATCCTGGAATACTAGGGGACTCAATAAGAGCTCCCACCAGAGGAAACTTCTCAGTTTTATTGCTAGTAATCATTTACATGTGTTGTATTAAAACTAGAGTTAAAGAGGAAAAAGCTATGTCTATTTAAAAAAAAAATTAATCGAGCATGTAATTGGTTTTTTAACTATGAGTCTCATCATAATGGGAGGTTGTGGATAGGATGGGATCATAACATCTGGTTTGTTACAGTCCATTCTAAGTCAGCTCAGCAGGTAACATGTTTTGTTACTTTTTTAGAGAAACAAGTTCATTTTTGTGTTACTTTTTTTTATGCTTTTAACCAGCCCCACCAGAGAACTACCCTGTACCAAGAGCTGCTATCTTTCAATGCTTCTGTTAGTACACCTTTGTGTGTCACTGGTGACTTTAACTGTGTAGTTAGTTTGGATAAGGTCTCGGGTGGTCGTGAGCACTGGACCCCAGATATGCAGGCCTTTAAAGATTGTATTACCAATTGTGGCTTGGGGCATATCTCCACGGTTGGCCCTCTCTTCACATGGACAAACTAGAGGCAAAATGACCCTATCTTGAAGAGACTCAACCGTATGCTTGGTAATCAACTCTGGTTTGGCATGTTTACTGAATATGTGACCCTTGTTAAGCCCCGGAGTCTTATGGACCATCACCCCCTTGTTCTTCATGTCCCAATGGAGGTTGAAAAGGTTCACAAACCTTTTCAATTTTTTAACTACATGACTGAGCTTAGTGGCTTTCAGGAGACAGTTAAAAGAGCTAGGAACACTAATTGGTATGGTAACCCCGTGGTAATTTTTTGTAAGAAAATGAAGCTTGTCAAAGGTGAAGTAATTAAATTGACCAAAAACCATGTCAATGCTCATTCTATTGTCAATTGCTCTCGTGCCTCTCTTCACCTAGTGCAGGTGAAACTATCTCATTCCCCGGGGAACCTGGATCTTATGAAAAGTGAGAAAGAAGCTATCAAGGCTCTTGAAGATGCTCTTGCAAGGGAGGAATCTCTCCTTCTTCAAAAGTCTAGAACAAAGTGGTTGAACCTTGGTGATGGCAATAACAGCTTTTTTTTAATCAAATAAAGGCAAACTGGAACAGAGACAAAATCATGGCCATGGAAAACTCTGAAAGCACTGTAATCTTCGGACACAGAGCAATCTCTGATGTGGCAGTAGATTTCTTCAAAACTACTATCGGTACTTCTTCTCAAGTCCACCCGTGTGACTTTACAGACCTTGACTGCACTACTCTAACTGATGCTCAAGCTCTTCTTTTAGAGCAACCAATTACTAAGGACTTGGTGCTAAAAACGCTTAAATCTATGAAGTGCAACAAGGCCCCAGGGCCTCATGGTTTCAATGTGGAATTCTATATGTCTTACTGAGACATAGTAGATGACAGTTTCTATGAAGCAGTGATTCATTTCTTTCAATCTTCAGTTATGCATTCTAGCATAAACTCCACCACCATTGCTTTGGTTCTAAAGGTTCCTACTCCTGTCATGATGAAGGACTTTAGGCCTATTTCTCTGTGTCCTACCTTATATAAATGCATTGCTAAAATATTGGCCAATAGAATGAAGATTATTATGCTTTACATAACCAACATATCTCAATCTGCTTTTCTTCCCGGGAGAAGCATTTCAGATAACATTTTAATGGCTCAGGAGTTATTTAGAGGTTATACAAGGGAAACATGAAGCCCTAAATGTGCTTTAAAAATTAACCTTCATAAAGCGTTCGATTCCATTAGTTGGATCTTTATCTTGAAAGTTTTGGAAAGGTTGCATTTCCCTCATAAGTTTAGGAGCTGGATCTTGGCCTGTATCACCACTACTAGATTCTCTGTCAAAGTTAATGGTGCTCTTGAAGGTTACTTTGCTAGAGCCAAGGGTCTCAGACAAGGAGACCCCTTGTCACCCTATCTCTTCACTATTGGTATGAATGTGCTCTCTTGCTTGCTTGCTAAAGCTCCATCTCAGTTTAAGTATCACTGGAAATGTAAGTGTATGCATCTTACACAGTTATTTTTTGCGGATGATATCCTTCTTTTTTCAAATGGTGATAGGACTTCTATTCAGTATACTATACACTGCTTAGATAAATTTTCTTCTTTCAGTGATTTGGCTCCTAGCCTCCACAAGAGTACAGTGTTCCTTTCTAACTATGCTCCTGAGGTTGTTGATTGGTTTGATGCGAGCTACAGTATTGAGCACGGCTCCCTCCCGGTCAAATTTCTTGGAGTGCCTCTCATCTCTTCAAAGCTCAGTATAAATGACTGTATTCCTCTAATTGAGCGTATAACAGCTCTTATAAACTCATGGACTTCTCGCCTCATATCCTTTGCTGGTAGAGTGTAACTTATTCGCACGGTGCTTCTCTCTGTTCAGTCGTACTGGTCGAATCATTTCTTCCTCCCAACCTACACTCACAAATCTGTTCAGCAAATCCTCACCAGGTTCTTATAGAAGGGTGATATCTCAAAAAAGGGAGGAGCTAAGGTTAGCTGGGTCAATCTTTGTGTGCCTCGAAGTGAAGGGGGCCTTGGGCTCCGTAGTCCGATTGAATGGAACCATGCTCAAATTCTGCTGCATCTCTATAAAGTGATCTCTCGTAGTGACTCTTTATGGGCTACTTGGGTTTAAACAACCGCTCTCAAACGCAATTTCTTTGGGACCATGAAAGTTCCTACGGATTGCTCGTGGATATGGAAAAAAGTTCTAAAGTTTCGTGTCATTGCCCGGCTTCACATGACCTTCAAGCTTAGGAATGGCTCCTCGACTTTGTTTTGGTTTGACCCCTGGTGGCATAATGTTTTCCTTGCTCAGAAAAAAAACTGATATATGCATTTCTCAGCTAGGTCTCCCCTGGAACTCTAAAGTTGGGAACCTCATTGCCTCGGGAACCTGGAGGCTTCAATTTGGGATTCTTGAGAAGGAGGACTCAATCTACTGGGCCAATATTGACATTAAAAAGGTGAAAACTTAGCATATTTGGGATTCTATCCGCACTAGGCTCCCGGAAGTCCCTTGGTGCAATTATGTTTGGCACAAGTTAAAGGTTGATCGTTATGCTCATCACATGTGGCTTCTCTATCTCAATAGACTCCCCACTCTTCATAGGCTTTCCACCTTTGGCATTACTGTTAGTCAACAATGTACTTGTGTGTTGGAGGTGTTGAAACTTCTAACCATCTTTTTGTTACTTGTCCTTACAGCAACTACATTCTGCACTGTCTAGCTTCTAGACTCCGCACAGTAGTCCATTTTGATAACTAGTTAGATCTCCTTAAGTCTTGGGGCTCCATTTCAGACAAAGGGCATAGATGTTTGGCTCTCCTCTCTATACAGGTCTTCTCTTACCATGTGTGGCGTGAACGTAATTCTAGAGCTCATAGATGTGTCCGCTTCTTGAAGAAGCTATTTCACCTATAACTGATTCACCTTGATCACTCAGTTGTGTGTCTTCTTGAAGACAATGAAATCCATCTGACTATGCAGATGATTGAATGGGGATATCTAATGCTTAGATTGCTTCATAATAAGCTGAAATCAGAGCAAGTCAATTGTATCATCTAACTGTGTGTATGGGAGCACTTTTCTACCAGTTTCTAGTTAATTGTATTATCTGACTGTTGAAATTTCTCTTAGTATTAGTTGTTATGTGTTATATATTTCATTAGTGCACATGACATATAAGTGTTGATTTTATGGACATTGTTTTTTTTACTTAAATAAAAGTGGCATTTTGGATTATAGGATGTTCCCGATACAGCAACTTTGACTTCTGAGGTACATTTGATGGCTTATCAAAGCCTCAAAGCAAAATTAAATATTACGTAAGTTGATTTCAGAAGTTACATTGATTTACTTTATTTGATATGTTATTCTACAATAGTAACATAATGTGACCGTAAAGTTGGTATACATTAATTGCTTAACCCTTTTTTTCTCCAGAACACTATAATTAAGTCAGCTGTTAGTGCTCTCAGGCCATCTGCGAATCAAACAGAAGTCAGTGCACTAGGTGCATTGCAAACTCTTGAAGATCACACCAACATGGATATAATCAGTGTTCCAGTAAAAGCTCTAAGTACACCTGCATCACTTTAAAAGGCACAAGGTGATGATCTGAATTCAGTTAGAAATGTTCAAGCACTACAAGGAAAATCGAATCACACGACGCGCTTTCGCTGTTGTCTGATACCCTCAAATTCTGTTGAGTATGACGATGCTATTTGACACGCGCATCAGACAACACTTCGAATCTGTTATCTGAGTCTTTGAAGACAATGGAAATTGTAAATAAAACGTTGTAACAAACCCAGGAACAAGAACATTTTGTCTAAAAGCCGTTGTCAAAGGTAGTATCACTCAAGTGTTTTGTACCGAGGAAACACTTGTCTCATAATGCCGTAATTAAAATGACTTTAAGATGAAACATACAACACCTTGAAACATATTGTCATTGTTGTGTATGTTGACAGACAATATTTTTGAGTCTTAAGTACTGTCGTGGCATTGTTGTACAAACCACCGTTTAGGACTTCAAAAGAATTATATAAAGGGGGTACATACAATGGTTTTTTCCCTAACGTGTTTTCTAACTACCTTTGATACCATGTTACCTTTGTATACACAATGGCTTTTTATTGACAAAGGTTTTTTACTCTTATATGAGTTTTCTTTTCACAACGTTTTCATTGTTACAAAGCATTGGTTTAGTTTTAAAGACATGATGCCTAATATTAAGTTCATATATTTAAAGTATTGTCTAAGACAAAATATAACAAGTATTCTCATATAAAAAAAACACCGCACATACAAAAATACTCAAATGTTAAATATTAAAAAATAATTTTAACAATGGTATTCTGAGAATTATATCAATTATGTACATGATTGTCATCGATATAAAAAAAATATATGACAGAAGATGATAACCAAAAAGTAGAGAAGTATCATCCATCTCTTCATATCTAAATTTTGGTAATTTCCACTTCTCCGCGGCCTTGAAGTCTTGACCATACATTAGTAGCCAACTGTTTATAGGCCGGCCAGCAGGAACGTCAAAGGGACCATAATAAGAACAATTCTGTGAGTGTATAAAAATGTAATCACAAAATTCTCCAAGTGTATAAAACAGTATGGGTGGTAATAGAGCTTGGTGTGTAATAAAGCAACACACTTTCCAGATTATTCAGTCCGGGGTGAACCGATTCAAGTCATTTCATAGGACACAATGACTTATTAACCTTTTTAACAGCAGCAATCTATTGTTCTCGATAGGCTTCATTATTTATGAGGTTCTTACAAACATTTACATCTTTGAAGTAAGTACTAGTTAGGAACAATTACATATGAAAATAAAGCATATTTAACTAACGAGATAAGCATAAAACAAAGTATCAACAATATAATGAGTAATGCCATATTTACCAAGAAGAGAGTATTTTTCCAGAGGTCTGATTACATACTAAGAAGACTTGACAAAAAGAGCATTTTTGTTAATATAACACGTCTTACATAAGCAGCAATGCCAGCTTTTTGGGTGTGCAAGCTGTGAATAGAACTTCAGGGATTAGAGGCGAGTCCAGAAGAATATTCGGCAAGGAGATATATGATTAGCTTTATAACGTATGAATAGCTCAGTTAATAGACTGGCACGATATACAACTAGGTATGGTAATTGTGCAAGTTGCAATTCCAAAGCCACTGTCCGTGACGTACATAATGCTACCCTGCTTGCCTGCATGAATACATAATACACATCAATTTGTACGAGAAAAAATCTCACTAAAGAAACAACTATAAATATAAAAGATGAAATTAAACTCGAAAAATTGATTAAGAATCTCTACTTTTGAGTCATATATACAGATGACCTATGTACATAACGAGTAAGGGAATGCACCAGGTATGTCTAAAAAGATAAGAAGAGGGCTGGTAGTCATGTACAATATTGACCAACATAGGAGAAAACTATCAAATGCAACCACTGGAAACATATAAATCGATATGGATCATAAAGAAATAAAGGGAGTCTCAGAAAAAGACATTTATTATTGTTTTGACATGCAAATATACCCAGGTACTTCAACTTCTGGGGAAGTAAAAGTTTTTAGGAATCCAATATAGGATGTTGGTTACCTACATGTCAACAAGGAAGTACAGATTCCTACATGTCAACCAAACATTTTTTTCAACTTCCTAGAAATTTCGTAAAGGAATTTTATACCAAGAAAGAACTAAGTTCCAATGAAAGCCAAGCACTTTTTAACTGACATATTTATCTGGCAGGAAGCATATTTTTTAATCAAGTATGAAGAAAGGAACAATCCCCCTTGTTACTAATTAGGCACGTCAGATCTTTAGATGTCTGGTTGAAGAATACTTTAGGAATAACTTAATGAATATTTGACAAGTCCTTTAAAATGAATAAAACAATGTCTTAATCGAATTACTTGAGGTAGACAGGGATCCAATCATTAACCTTCGTCTTAATATGGTTCAGTGATGTCTACGGAAACACTTTTTCTGGATGTTGCTTCAGAAGTAATTATCTATATATAATTATATTTAAATGTGTACGGAGAAAATAGTAATTACCGGAAGAGATTTCCTCCAAAAAATGGGTTCGAATTGCAATACAAAGAGGGAGTAAAAAAAACTTGGTTAAAAAAATACAAGTGAGACTTGATGTAAATTAAAAGCAGTGCACGTATTAAAAATGCAACAGATGTGCAACAACTCTACTTAACATCATAGATATACATAAGTTACAAGATCAAAAATGATAAATTATCGAAACCAATGATGATAAACTATTTGGTAAGCTAAAATAAAACTCACAAGTTGATCAGGAGTGTCTGCTTGCTAGCACATCACCTATGACACCCCTGTATTGAGAGATGTAGCCATTGTAGCTGCCAATTTACATACGGCTTAACACCAGCTCTATAGTGTGATTGCATATTTCTATATTCATTTTCAATATGTTGTATATATTAAATATGTTGAGCTCGGAAGAAAATGCAAGATTCTGATAACCAATTCTTTTCTAATCAACCAAGAATTTAAGAATTTACCTGAGATCAAAATATCCAAAATAACACCACCTAAAGGTAAGAGGGAAAGAACCTTGAATGGCTCATTATTAGTCTTAAATTTAATCCCAGTATGAAATGCATAGTTATGATTTCTAAACTTTAAGAAAAACTGAATCAGTATAGACCAACATAGTCTTAAATTTAATCCCAGAAGAAAATACAACCTTGAATCACCATATAGACCAGCATCTGCAATCAACTTTAAGAACTTAACTAAATCATTTCTTCCTATAAAATTGAGCTGCATAGTTATGATTGCAAGGATATCAGTATAACAAACACAAGTATCATTATCATTTATCTACACATACATATGTAAAGTAAATAAATTTAATATTGAGCTAGTCAGCCAACCCATTTTACCCCGAAATTGTAAAATCAACTATTCAAATTTAAAGTGTTTTCACTAAAACTTATGGCACTGTACTAACAATTCAAGCCGTCATAATGTAAAAGACCAAAGTAAATAGCAATCGAGTAAAAAATCGGTCAAAAGTTTGACTGCGGGTCAAAAAATTTATATGACAGCCGTGTAAGCTTAAACCGACCGATTTATAGACCAAACACTCTGTCGTTTATTTTTCTCATTCAATACCGGCCGCGTCAATAGTCGTTTTATTGCACTATGCATGTTTGCCATATTATGACCGATGTACCGATGGACGTGGCGGTCGTTAATAGGAACAATCAAAATTCTTCCTTTAAAGCATCTGGTAGTCTGTGCGTTGTGTAATCCAACGACGTGACTATTGAATTTTAACATGTGTTTCGAGTTAAGACACATATACAACTTATGTTGTTTATTACTTATATTTTGATTTGTTTGTTTGTAGGTACTATGGTAGATTCAAACCAAATGGAACGTGAAGTCGTTGCTCCAAAAGAACAAGAGAGAAAGTTAATGGAGGAAATCCGCGATTTGAAGATGGACATAAGTTTGCTTGAAGAGAAGGTAGTTGAAGCGGAGGTGAAAGAGGAGATTGCCCATGATGATTTGAAGGATGCCTTGTAGGAGATAAACTATCTCCGAAGGCTCTATGATCATGAGGGGCCATGATTTGTTTAAGTTTGGTTTATGTTTATTTAAGTTTAAGTTTGTGAACTCTTGTTTATTTAGTTTATGTTTGATTTGAGCTTGAATTTTGTAAACTTTGGTTTAAGTTTAAGTTTGTTTGATGTCTGGTTTAAGATTGTGAATGTTTGGTTTTAAGTTTAAGTTTGTGAAATATGAACTTTCAGTTTAAGTTTAAATTTCCGTTTGGGTATGGTTTGTGTATGTTTACTATGCATTTTGTCATATTAACCACCAGCCAAAAATGACCGATTTAGAACTTATTGTTCGATTTAGTCATGTCATATTTTGAATAGTTTAAATTATATATTAAATTAATCAAATAAATCATACAAGTGTTAAATAAATGTTCAAAAAATTAAATAATTTTTCTTGAATTTTTAAAAATTTTGAACACGTAAATTTTTTGATGTTTAACAAATACCTTTTAGTAAATAAGTGAGAATATTATTTTTAAAAATTTTGAATAAGTAAATTTTTTGAGTTCTTAAATTAATGAAATGTACGAAAATACTTTCAGCAACTATTATGGTCAACTACAAGAGATATTTAAACTCGTGCACCAAATCGGAAAACATGTATTCATATTTACTTGTTATTGGTTTGATAGTGCCCGATCTTGTTTACAAGTAGACAAGAACCATGTTACTACTGTTGATGCAAGTTCACGATTAAGATCGAAAGACGTTTTCATCTTGGCAAGTCAAGCTAATCAAGTGTATTATGCTCCGAGTGTGTTATCACCATGAAGTAGTGTACATACGGTTGTTACAAGTAAAAGTCGTCCCTATGATGAGTCTATAATGGCTCTTAGAGAAGATGCTTCTTAAGAAGAACAATTTTGACCCGTCCCTTCATTTTCTTTGTTCGTTGATTTTGAACAATAAACAAATGTCCCAATTATACTAATGTTGAAGAAGAGGAAGAAGAGGACGAGGAAAAAAGGAAGAAGAAGAAGAAGAGGAGGAAGAAGAAGAAGAGGAAGAAGATGATGATGATGATGATGATGATGATGGTAACGAAGAGAAAGGCGAAGATAGTGATACTAGTGAAGAAAGCGATGAGTATGATTATTAATTATTTATTAGTAAATGTTGCTGTTAATGTGTATGTATTCATGTTTCAGGATTTAAATGTTAGTGAGAATATTTGTAATTAGTACCGTACTCGTTGGTGTACGGGGAGGGCTAAAGACATGGCATGGGAAAAAAATCGTGCATAATACCGACTACTATTACGAACAAAGACAAAAATTGACCATTTCTGGGCAGAGAAAACCGATTGGTAGCGATAACAACGACTGAACTTGACTATTTTCGGGCTGAGAAAACCGACCAGATTCATACCCTTTCGGCCGGTACCCGTGGTCGCTATTACTCATAACCCGAAAAAGCTAGTGGTTCTACAACAACCAACTCGGTCGGTTCCTGTACCGACCAACAGAAAATGACTGCTGTGTACCCTTTCGGCCGGTGTAAATGATGTCATATTTGCTAAATTGAAGTAACATTTTTTTAAAATAATTTGAGCGTATAATATTAAATTCTACTACGTATCCGATATTTTTATTGTCTATAAATTCAGTTGTATTTATAATTTCACTATTTGCTATTTTTTTCAGTTTTTTGATTTAGGGTTTGACATTAAAATTTAGGGTGTAGGGTATAGATCTTAGGTTTTTAAGTTAAAAAATTAAAAGAATGAATAAATTTGATTTTTTTTATAGGTGAACAAATATATGTAGTATTAACAATAATCATAAAAATGTTAACAAAGTTTAAGATAAGTAAAAGTTATTTATTAAAGATGACGACGTTTAGGGGTTGTGTTTATACTGAAGTTAAGACATATAACCCCTGATTATTCCTACCTTCATAGTTCATTAGTTGTTTTTGACGATTTAACCGTACAAATGATGATATATTTGATTTACAATGAGTTACGTGAAAAATCAACTCATAATAATCTACAGAACATAACTTTTATAACCAATTTTATGTTAAATTTATTAAGTTAGATACGTTACAAATATTTTTCAATATTAAAATATTAGATTATAAATTAAAATGTCATAATATACGTGGTACATGATTAATAGTTAATCAATACAATATAAATTTTTTTTAATATTTTTTTTACGTACACAATTTTTTTTAAATTAATTAAACAAATTTTAAATAAATATGAAATAATAGGAATAATTTTTTTAAAAATTTTAAAAAATTAAGTAATATTTAATGTTTAGAAACTAAAAATTATAAAATAATAATAAAATTCCTGTTAATTTTTTTTTTAAACTGCTAAAAAATATAAGATTTTCTGGCACTATTCCCGAAATGACCGATTCGGTCATTTTTGAGATTGAGGGAATAATTTGGGCGGGGAAATGAAAAGAATTTAAATTTTGCCTAATTTTTTTTACGGCAACCTAATATTGACCGCGTAATAACGACCGCGTTGTAAGTACGCGGTCGGTGTAAACCCTGCAATATTAGTTAACATGTGCTTCTCCCCCTTTTCCCCCTTTATCGTAATATTTTACCCAAACTCACAAACTCACTATTCTCTGCACTTCCTGTCAATTCTCTCTCTATTACACCACAAATTCACTCAAAATCATTGCAATGTCTCTTCAATCTCTGTTTCACTAATTACTAATCTTGATTAATCTTGCTTTCTACTCTATGGCATCAACGTTGGAGAATTCCTAGGAAGATGCATACCCATAGTCGTTCTTTGCCTTTTTCGTGGGTCTACGCACTCAACTTAATTAAATCTTGCTTTGTTCCTTTGTTTTAGTTAGAGTTACATGTATTATAATATTTTATATTTTTGTTACATATGTGTTTTCATTGCATGTATACATGTTTTGTATATAGTGGGTTTTGTTTGTATGTAAGTGTATTTAGTTTATATGTATATTTCAAGTGATTTTGAAACTATTGATGTATTTATGAAGTTGAAATCTTTGGTTTTACAATTATTGATGTTGTTTGGACTTGATTGTGTACTATCACTTGAAATGGTTGATTTGAAGTGTTAAAATAGTTACGTTACATGGGGTTTACATATATATAGTTGATCGTTTTTGTTCATTTTTTAAAAGGGTAAATTTGGATTTTATTGAAAAGTTGCATTTTCTGCCTTACTAGTGGAACTTTGTAGTCAAATATTTGTTATTTGTATTTTTGTTAACATATATGTCAAAATTGTGTTATTTGTATTTGTGTTGATATGCCTAATTAATTATTTTTGTTAACACTTTAGTTTTTGAATGTATATGTTATGTTTGTGTTAATATAATTCGTGTGTTTTTGGTTTGATTATATAGGATCTACTATGGTATTTGGCTTTTATCGGAGCTTTTCCCGTCATTGTTTCGGCGTTAATGGCAGAAAAAGGTGTGGTTATAGGCAAGAAGAAGGTGGCGACGAAAACAAGCAAAGAATCAAGGACCAAAAAAAGCACGCCTCGTAGGTGGCGTGGGGGCAGAAGGGGGCGGCGAACCTTGCGTTTGCGGATAAACCCGATGATGAACAAGAAGAGTCTGAGATGGACGAGAAAATAGACTGTCAAGTCTCCCAAAAAAACTTTTAAACCGAATTACTTGGCTCCTGTTAGGATACACTCAAAGGGTTTTTAGGGTAACAAGCCACCACGTCCAATTCATATTGGTTTTGAGAGAGGGCAGTAAGCATACCCAAATTATATATTTCACTTCATCACATATTCGCATGTATATATGTTAAAAAATGCTAGTTTGTTAAATGGTCTTTTGAAATTTATTATGTAGTATCAAGAACTCCAACACGAAGAGGGCTTGTAAACAAATTTTGCAAGTGCTTTGGCCATGTGGCGTGTACACGTTCATCGATATTGTGAACAAGAAGCCGAAATTCATGAAAGAGGTTCGTAAAGAGTTTAAAGCATGTCATTTCACTTTCAACTTTCATGAAAGATGAGTTAATGCATATGCATCCATTTTTTGTTGTTCACATAGTGTTTATATTTGTTTGTCAAAATTGTGACAATAACATATTTTTTGTAGGAGTACTACAAGCAGTTCCACAATATCGACAAGGTCACCGCATACAATGATCTTTTATCCCACATAAAGAATGCCATCAAAAAAATAATGAATGAGGTGAAGATGAAGGCATATGCCGATGCCCATAAGAAGAAAGTGTCGTTGCTGGAGGTAAATCCCGGCCAGATTGGGCCGATGATTGGTGGGCAGATGTGGTGCACTATTGGAAAAGTGAAGCGCATAAGCATTGGTCAGTTGTTGCATCAGACAAACGGAAGAAATTGAGATATTTGCATACCGCTAGTGCAAGAGCTTTGGTCGAGCATGAAGATGTAAATACTTGTTTGGTTCATTTAGGTACATTATTTTGTATTTGATGCGCCATATTTGGTTTTAAAATTATGTTTTTTATAGGATTACGTGCACAAAAAGGGAAGGAAACCAGACCATAACTTTGGTACAAAAATTTTCCCCCCAAAAGGTTAATAGTGTGCCTATTGACGAATTTCCGGAGAAAATTGATTATCTCACACCGTAAAGTGATGACATTGCGGTACTTTTTTGTATCTATTCAATTAGTTGGTTGCGTCAGGTTTTATTTTCTATCATTTATGTTGGTTTTTATGTTTTTTTAGGCTCAATATGCCGATATTGTTGAAAGGAACCGCAATGCATTGACTACTAGGCCCGTGAGTATCTAGGCAGCCGAGCATCCTATACAATGGTGGCTTGAGGCAGTGGCACCGGGAATGACAAGACCTCCAAAAAATGAACTATTTGGATTTCCAAGAGTTCTGGCGTCTACAATCCTCCCCAATCTTGCTGCCAATTATAGAGCTCGCCTGGCGACGGCGCCAGATCTTCTAGCCAAGTTCCCGGATCTCACGTGCAAGATCCTATTTTTTTAACGTGATCCGGACCATAATAGAGGATGCTAGTGCAAATCCATCGGCATACCATAGACCACCCACATACGAACAAGTTAATTGTATTGCCTCCGCTACACATGAGGTCTAACAATATTCAGAAACTGGTGTCGCCGCATTCTCAATTGCTGTTCTTGGAGAGGTGACCCGATAATGTTGGGACCATACTTACCCCAATCTACAAAAAGTATGAGGCGGAGCATCAAAAGGTAAAATCCTAAAACTTCTCATTTAGGGTACTCTTTATAATTTAGTTTGTTCTTTTAAGGTACTTTATTCTTGTATGCGTTTTAGGCTATGACGGAGGCTCAACGGTAAACGAGTACTAGCAGCGAGGACGACGACGATGGCGGCAACGACGTTGGTGATGGAGAGGGAGGAGGGAGGCAACGAGGGAGGCGCTTAATTAGTATTATTTCTAGTGAGCCCTACCATTAAAACTCTTAAAGCACATTAAATCTATTAGTTACATCCTAATTTTTATCTACAATTTCTTACAAGTTCATAAATTATTTTATCCTATCTTGCCTAGTTGTTTATAAATGAACACTGAGGCTTTTCAACTTGAAATGAATTTTACTAAAATTTATTTTCCCAATCTTTAGGTTTTAGTAATACTGTAAAATTTAATTATTTACGAAATTCTTTTTATATTCGTTTAATTTTTTTTTCTCATTGTTAAAATATGTGGATGTTAACATTAAATTGATAATTAAAGTATTTTTTATGTCTCATTTTAAAAAAATTGTGTGATTTGTAGGTCCATACACTAGATTAAGAAATAAATTTACAGGTCTACGAAAATTGTTTCTAGTATTTAGGAAGTTTGAATCATTTACATATTTATGTAGTTAAGTAACTTTTGTAAACTAGCTATATATGCATGATTAGCACTCAATTTTTAATAAATAAATTTTAAAGTGTTTATTAGGTAATTTTGTATCTTATTTAATTTTATTTTAGATATTTTATTTTAAGGATTTTATAAATTTTTGTTACGGGAATAGTTTTAAAAGCTTTTGATTATATTTAATAAGTTTGTTTTTGAATTATTTATAAGTATATCTCTAATATAAATATAAATAGTGTTATTTATTATTTAATACATTACTTTCATTTGCACTTAATATAAGTGGGTTATTTTAATTTTTAGAATTGTTTATCAGCTTTTATACTAATTTTATGTTATATTTTTGTTTACATGAAATTTAATTTTGTGTTATTTATTTTTCTTATATTATTATTTCGATACACACACATAAAAATAATATCAAATTATTTATAATATTATAAATTTTATATTTATAGAAATGGTGTTATTTTTTTCAAATTTTTAGAATTTATTTTAAATTTGAATACAAACTATTTTCTATGTTTTTATTTATATAAAATTTACCTAACTTTCTAACTCTATAGATTAGTATGCCAATAATTTATAAGAATATCAAATTATTACGGTGGAAAAAAGGGGATAAGGATTAGTGACTTGGTTTGGGAAAGGATGTGAGTTATTGATTTGAGTTAGGGATTCGATCTTGACCGTCCAATTGAATTCATAGTAATATATAAAACATAATACCTAACTTCCTCTACATACTATCTGTCCACCTCTCTTCATCTCCATCCAAAGCATTCCTATTTTCTTTTCAAAAAGCCTTCCATTCCCTCTAAAGCCCATGTCTTTCTCTAGGCCCTCACTGAAATGCTATTGAAACCCTAACCACCAACAACAATTTCTCAGAACTAAATATAATCTAATTTGTCAATTTTTTAAGATTAAGCATATATTCTCTAGTATACTAATATACACGTTTATCCTACAAAACCTTTAGTAACCCTTGTCAATTATTGTCTCTAATTCCAAATTTTAATGTGTTTGTAATTGCGAAGTGGGTGATTCTACTGGTGATTAATGACTCTAATTCATTAATGACCTTTATTTCAAACCCTATATTTCTAATGATGAAGCAGGGTGACTCTACATGTGAAATCTTGTCACTACATGTGAAATCTTGTCAGGCCCGATCGACTTGAAACTGTATATATCATATATTTTTAATGGAAGTGTATGTATAATTGTTGTAATATATTTTTTTTACTTAATATTCTTAGAATTATGCAATCTCCAAAAACTATACTACTACAACAAGAATTGTTTGTTTATATTTTAGTGTTATTTTCATTACTTTCATGTGTAAAATGACCAGTGTTTTTATTTTTTATTAGTTAATATTTTGTCAAATTTTACATGATCTATAAATCAATGGAATCTTAGTTCATTTTTAGTTTAAATTTATGGTTTATTTTTAGATATGGATGAATATGATTCAAAATTTAGTTGATTAAAACATTCAACATGAAAATCTAATTATTGCCATATACACTCTCCAATATTTTTATTAAAATCAATTTGATTTTAAATATATTATTTTCAAAATCTGATATCATATTTCTTACATGATGACTTTTTGAGAGGAGACAATGAAGAAAATACTCCATAAATTTACTAGACAAGCCCCACCCTTCACCTGGTAATTTTCCTAGAATTTATTTTGCACAAAATATTTTATTCATAATTTTATTTACTATTTGTTTATTTGTATACATTGTTTCTTATATACAATCTCAGTCCCCCTATGATCAAATTAAAGAATCGTTATTTAATAAATAATTATATATTTAATATATTATCCTAACAAAAGATTTGATCCCACACTAATTTAGCGAGACAAATAATTTTACCATTTAGGCATTTATTTTACATTAGTATTTATATGTCTTACTTTAATGTCAACTCATTTTTGTTATTGTTTTGAAGGTTGATTAAAAAAAATGATGTATGGAGTTATGAGAGGTGTGGAAAAAGGAAATAGTGAACAGATAGCTAAATTTTCAGAGAGGATTATTTTAAAAACATGCATAAGATTTCATTTTCTATTTTATAAACATGCACAAAATGTCATTTTTATGTAATTATTTCTAATTCTTTATTCTTGTTTGTTTTTATGTATGATGTCATCTTCGTTTTCCAAGATAATGTACCATGGTGTATGTTATATGCGGATGACATAGTCATAATTAATGAGACAAGAGCTGCAGTCAATGTGTCATTAGAGCGTTGGAGAGTTACTTTGGACTCGAGTGGGCTGCGTGTTAGTCGTTCTAAGACTGAGTATTTTGGTGTAATTTCAGTAATGAACCCAATAAAGAAGAAATAGATGTTCGAATTGGTGACCAGTTACTACCTCCTAAAGATAATTTCAAGTATTTAGGTTCAATTATTCAAAAAGGAGGGGATATAGATGCTGATGTTACTCATCGTATTAAATCAGGATGGCCAAGTGGAGGGCGGCTTCAGGAGTACTATGTGATAGGAGGATTTCTTTAAAATTAAAAGGTAAATTTTATAGGGTAGCGATTAGACCAGCTTTGTTATATGGGTCGAAGTGTTGGGCACTAAAAAAGGCCCAAGAGTATAGATTAGAAGTAGCGAAAATGCGGATGTTAAGGAGGATTTGTGGTCGTACCACGTTGGATAGATTGTCTATTGGTTTTTTCAGGAATCAATTACGAGTTGCGTCTATTTCAGAAAAAGTGAGAGAAGGTCGGTTGCGCAGGTTTGGACATGTTTGGCGAAGACGGATATCCGCTCTAGTGCGCAAAGTAGAGGATTTAGTGTTATCAGGACTGAGAAGAAAAGGAAGGCCAAGAAAGACTTGGGCTGATTTGCTCATACTGGATTTGAGAGCCTTAAACCTTAGAGATGATATGGTATCAGATAGGATATCTTGGCGTCGCTGAATTAGAGTGATAGATTAATTTCTGGGTTTTGATAAATTTTGTAATTTGCGGTTTGAGTCGAATTAGCTTTGTTCTGACCTTATCGTTAGTCTTTTATTTGCTAATGTATGGGTCAAATTCTCACTTTTGTATATTCAGATTCATGTACACACACACACACACACACATATATATATATATATATATAGATATATCTATATATTGCCGAATGTTTGTTGGATATGTTTTGTTTTCCTCGATTTTTTTGGATAGGTATTTGGTGAATTCAAAGCATCAAGTTTTGAGTGAAATCGTAACACAAGATTAAGTTCGAGGTATCAAAAGGTGTGCAATATGGGAAATAGAAGTGGCTTACGACAGTCACAATTAGTATTGAGTATTGTATATCTTTTCTAATAGTTAATTTTATTCACTTACACATAGAAGCCGGGGGTCTTTGTGGAAACAGTCTCTTCATTCTTTTGAGTGAGGGTAAGAATGCGTACATCATACCCTCCCTAGACACTGCTTATGCGGTATATACTGGGTATGTTTGGTTTGGTTTATATATTTATATATTTTATTATACGGTCATTTAATTATTCAGCTCCCTATATCAGAAAATGGACAACGACCAATTTTTAGGTACATTTAAGATATTCTTGGATGGATTTTAATATGCAATTCCAATCTAATAGTTCAAGTTTATTATGTCTATTAAGATACAAAATTCGTATATGAAAAATATATACACAAATGGTGCATGAAAAATATATATCACATTACTTACGAGCAAAACCACTACTTATGAAAAAATTGATGCCCA
>PHNY01030908.1:8392-19066 GCA_003724115.2 Anethum foeniculum | reverse complement strand
ATATATAGAGGAAAGTACCATGGAGACCACTATTTTATCGGACACATTAGAGACCATATATGTTCTACAATTAAAATATAACGAAACTCATTGTTTTGCGAAGTATATTCAATAAGTATCACTATTTTAATAAAAATATTGAGAATCATCTATGTTCAACAAGCAGAACACATGTTCTACAAGTTGAACATATGTTTTGCGAACTGAACATGTTTTGAGTAACAATGCGTTTTTCAATGTTTAGCTTGCAAAACATATAGGATTTTCAATATTTTTAATAAAATAATAACATTTGTAGAACATGATTTGTAAAACAATGCATTTTACAATATTTTTATGCAATATTTTAACTGCAGAATATATGTGGTCTCCAACCAAAAAGTGGTCTTCATAGAAATTAACTCTATATATATTATATCACATAAATGCAAATACTTTGGATACGCAAATGAAATTATTGCCCGTGGACTACGTTTACTGCAGGGAATCCCTAAGAGTTAAATGCATATGATAGAGTGCCAGTTGAATTATACAACGTTACCTATCCATACAAAAAAACGGCTTATCTTCAATGCAAGCTATATTGTTTAAAATGCTAGGCGTAACATTCTTAATGTTGAATTCATATTCCTCTCTCGGTCAAATGAATGACAGAACTTTCATATTCCAAGTACATACATGTGTTCTCAAAATTTGAAAGTATTATGATTGGGATGTTTGGCTTTCCTTACTTCAGAAGTACTACTTAAAGAAAATAAGTACTTATTTCCAGAAAAAAAAGTATGTAGATCAAGAAGTGTACATTTTTCTAGAAATAAACGGGCCGTTATTGAACTTCTTTTTTGCTAATAATTACATCAGCAAGTTGAACATATAAGAAAGCAAATGAGTATCAGACTTTATTTTCTAGAGGCCAAATGTATGTCAGTTTAAAACTGTACATAAATGGTCATTAATGAAAGAATATATGTGGTCTAACTTTTTTTTTTTTTTTTTTTGGCAGGGTCGTTATTGTGTGTACGACAGATCCCAGTACTGAAGCTAATATCATCTTTTCATGTTTAAAGGCATTGAAACTTAACTATGCTAAAATCTTCTATTTTTACTACCTTTAAGTTTGTTGACATGGTACCAAATTAGGCCATCAGTGAAGTAGGCGGCAATTTGCAGAAGCACTTCTATAGACTGTCCAGACTTTCTTTTTGAGTGGCCAGATATGTGAAATTTACAGGGGAATTCAGGCTATACAGATTAGCTTTTGGCACTTGAATAGGTGGGTGCTAGGCTGCAAATGAATTGCAGACTCCTATTCAGAAAAAATAAATAAATTATTGCAGGCTTCCAGGGGTGTTTACTAGTCTTAGTTGTATCGTAGAACATGAATTACACATGCTTAATTCAACATTATCTTTCAATTTTATAATGTTGTACATCAACTATGATGTGTGTGTGTAATTCTAGAATTATGTTTGATTTATTTGTATTCTAATGAATTTGTGTTTGTATTTGAGATTCTAATTACACCCGTAGAATTCATCTGTATTTCAATAAATTTGTGGGTGTGTATTATAATGGATACTTTTATTTTAAGAATATTGACCAGAAAGTTTGTAGTAGAACATGTAGGCCTGAGCATTCGGTCGGTTAGGTCCAAAACCGAACCGAAAAAATCGAATTATAGATTTTTTTTGGACCAAACTGAACTGAAGTTGTATTTTGGACCGACTGAAAACCGAACCGAAATATTTCGGTCCATTCGGTTCGGTCCATAAAAATCGAAATTGCTGATGCTTCATATCTCGTTGTTAAAATGGGTGAAAAGAAGCTAGGCTCTGTTATGCATCAGGGTCAACAGGGCTCAAAATGTTTACAAGGAAAAAGAACAGAAAGAATTAATCAAGGGCAAGTTAGTCTTTTGAAGAGAATATGGGCCGCTATTAAATAAAAATATAAGAGAGATATATTGGGCCTGAGCCAAGAGTACAAAAGGGGAGGAGAATGTTAATTAGGGTATGCTATTGTTGAGAAGTCTAGTGAATAGTTGGGAGAGGCGACTGGGGACTCTCGAATCCTCCCAGTGTTGTAATCGTCGAAAACAGTTATTCTAATTATATTTATTAAGTATCTATTGAGTAGTATTGCTTATTGAGTCATGTTGTTCTTCAATTGAGTAGTTAAAAGTTGTACTGGGCTTGGATTGGTAATCAATTCCATCATAGTTCATTACAAAGTGGTATCAGAGCGTGACGGTCCATGGCTCCAACAGTACCGACAGTAGGTCAGAGGGTGGAAGAGTTGGAGGAGGCAGTAGGCAACATGGAGGCGAGGTTATCAGAGATGATGTCGCAGGCAGTAGAAAAAGGGTTAGGGGTGATGAAACAGTCACTGGTGGAGCTGATAATGACTAGTCAGACGGAGACCGTCAAGAAACAAGGGACTGAGATGGAAGCCTTGGGTATGAGATTGGAGGGTCGAATCTCGCGAGTTCGGGAGCAACAGGAGTCTCTCATTTATTCACTAAAGAACTCCCAGGAAAAGTTTCAAAATGAGGTACGATCTACCCTCACTTCGATTCATTCGCTACCAAATCAACAGTCCGATAAGTTGGAACGAAGTGTTAATAATGGAGAATCATCACGAGATGTAATGTACACTCCAAATCGAGTTGTTAATGTGTCTGGGGGTTTCGGAAGTGTGCAATATGACAGGAATAATTATGTGGGAGGAGGATCTGGCGGTGGGCCTGGGAATTTGCGTTTTCGAAAGCTGGATATGCCCATTTTCGATGGGAATGACCCGGATGGTTGGGTTTTGCGTGTTGACAGATATTTTGATTTTTATAAACTCACAGAAGAAGAAAGGTTGGAAGCTGTTGTTGTCGCTCTGGAAGGAGATGCTTTGAAGTGGTTTCAGTGGGAAAATAAAAGGCATCCGATACGGCGTTGGGCGGACATGAAAGTGTTTGTGTTAAGGCAGTTTAGATCAGCCCAAGGAGGGTCACTGTATGAGCAATGGTTATCTACTGTACAAACCAGCACGGTCACAGACTATAGGCGCAAGTTTATTGAAACAGCTGCTCCCCTTGATCGTGTGGCTGAAGAAATTTTGTTGGGACAATTTTTGAATGGACTTAAGGAAGAGATAAAGGCGGAGGTTAGGTTGTTGAGTCCGGTTAGTCTAGAGCAGGCAATGGAGTTAGCTCTTCGAGTGGAGGAGAAGAATGGGTCTTTGAGACTTAAGAAAATGATGACTAGTTCCTTTAAGTCAAGTGTGTATTCGTATGCTTCCCGAGGACCATCTGGTGGGACTGTTAGTGGGCAATCGAGTCCAACATCAGTCAGGAGTTGGGTTTTCGGGGGAGGAGAGTCACAGGCATCAGTGAATTTGCCCAAATATGCAAGCAGTAGTGCTGGGAAGAATGTTGGGGAGATTCGTCGTTTGACAGATAAGGAGTTGCAAGAGAAACGTTCGAAGGGATTGTGTTTTAAATGTGACGATAAATGGTCAGCAGGCCATCGTTGCCGTCGTCGAGAATTGAGTGTTCTATTGTTAGATGAAGATGAGGAAGACGGGTCGGAAGAGGCAGGGAGTGAACCACCTCCGTCTCCCACAGAGGATCCCTTGCCAGACAAGGCCAGTGAGGTACGAGTTCATCCCGAGGTGTCATTAAATTCCGTAGTGGGTTTATCAAATCCTAAAACAATGAAGATCAGGGGGTTATTAGGGAATAGCCCGGTGATTGTACTCATTGATCCAGGGGCCACACACAATTTTGTGTCCCTGGAAAAAGTGGCAGAATTACAGTTACCAATCACAGAGTCGGGGAGTTTTGGGGTTTCCTTGGGTAATGGAGAAACGGTGAAGGGTAGAGGAGTCTGCAAAAACGTGGTAATTCAATTGGATGGAGGTATAGTGGTCCAAGAGGATTTTTTACCCTTAAGTTTGGGAACATCAGATGTTATTCTAGGAATTCAATGGTTAGAACAGCTGGGGGCAGTAACAACTAACTGGAAGTCGCAAGTCATGCAGTTTCAATTGGGGGATAAGACTGTGACTTTGGTTGGGGACAACCTTGGTGAAATCACAAATTTCTCTTAAAGCCATGCTTCGTACCCTTCGTAAGGAGAAAAATGGGTATTGGGTTGAGATTAACAGGATGGAAACAACTAAAGGAGAGGATGAAGGTCAGTTTAAGGTTGAGGTGCCGAGATTTTTAGCAGAGGTAATTAAGGAACACCAGTCGGTATTTGCAGAACCGGATGGGTTACCTCCTCCTCGAGGCCGGGAACATTCTATTCGATTAAAGGAAGGCAGCAACCCCGTAGGAGTCCGGCCATATCGTTATCCTCAAAGCCAAAAGGATGAAATAGAGAGGATGATTCAAGAGATGTTGAGGGCTGGTATTATTAAGTCATCAACAAGCTCATTTTCCAGCCCCGTATTGCTTGTACGCAAGAAGGATGGCTTGTGACGTTTTTGTGTAGATTACCGCGCCTTGAACAAGGAGACAATACCCGATAAATACCCGATTCCGGTAAACGAAGAACTACTTGATGAATTACATGGGGCGCATATATTTTCGAAGCTTGATTTGAAAGCGGGATACCATCAGATTTTGGTTCGTCCCGAGGACACACATAAGACCGCGTTTCGGACCCATGATAGGCACTATGAATTTTTGGTCATGCCCTTCGGGCTTATGAACGCACCTGCTACTTTCCAATCCTTAATGAACGAAGTGTTTCGACCGTTCTTAAGGAAATTTGTTCTCGTCTTTTTTGACGACATCCTCATTTACAGCAAAAGTAATGAGCATCATGGGGAACATTTGCAACTGGTCTTACAGGCGCTGTCAGAGCACAGCCTCTATGCGAACATCAAAAAGTGTGCTTTTGGTAAGGACCGTGTTGCATATCTGGGTCATGTTATTTCAAGCCAAGGGGTGGCTGTTGATAATGACAAGATCAAGGCCATACTAGAGTGGGAACAGCCCAGAAATTTAAAGGAGCTTCGAGGTTTTTTAGGCCTCACGGGGTATTACCATAAGTTTGTGGCAGGGTATGCCCATGTTGCTGGACCGCTTACTGATCAGTTACGTAAGGATAATTTTGGGTGGTCACACGACGCAACCTTGGCGTTTAACAGGTTGAAGCAGGCCTTAACGAATCCCCCTATTTTGGCATTGCCCAATTTTGATAAAGAATTTGTGTTAGAGACGGATACATCGGGTTTTGGACTAGGGGCTCTCTTAATGCAAGATAACCGACCCCTTGCTTATTTCAGTAAATTGCTGGGCACAAGAGCACGTCAAAAGTCCATTTACGAAAAAGCGCTCATGGCTGTTTGCTTGGCTATTCAAAAGTGGCGGTATTATTTGTTGGGCAGGCATTTTATAGTGCGAACCGACAAACAGAGTCTGAGATTTATAACCCAGCAGCGAGAAGTTGGAAGTGATTACCAGAAATGGGTGTCAAAGCTGTTGGGCTACTCGTTCGAAATACAGTTCAAACCGGGGAAGGCAAATCAAGTAGCAGACGCACTCTCGCGAAAATCTGTCGGAGAAATTGAGTTGGGGGCCATAATTTCCTTACCTGTGCACCACTGGGAACAATTGGACAAGGAAATACAAGGTGATCCCTTCCTACAACATATAATAACAGACCTGGAAGCCAACTCGAATGCTCATCAGGATTTTTCATTGCGGGAGGGAAGATTATTTTTCAAAGGACGCCAAGTCATACCCCGCGGGTCTAGTTTGAAATCCATATTGCTGAAAGAGTATCATGGTTCACCCGCTGGGGGGCACGCGGGAGAGCTGAAGTCCTACTTGCGTTTAGCGTCGGAGTGGTATTGGACCGGAATGAGAAAAGATGTAGCTACGTTTGTACAGAGATGTGGAGTGTGCCAGCAGCACAAACTGTCTCAGAGGTCCCCGGCTGGTCTACTTCAGCCCCTACCAATTCCAACAAAAATATGGGATGACATTTCTATCGATTTTATTGAAGGATTGCCTCTGCCGAAAGGAGTTGATACTATATTGGTGGTTGTTGATAGGATGTCAAAATATAGTCATTTTTTGGGTTTGAAACACCCTTTTACAGCAGTTTCGGTAGCAGAGATCTTCATGAAAGAAATTGTAAGGCTCCATGGATTTCCGAGTTCTATTGTTTCTGACCGTGACAGAATTTTTCTTAGTAACTTCTGGAAGGAGCTCTTTAAAATGCAGGGAACAGAACTCAAACGTAGTACGTCGTACCACCCTCAAACCGATGGACAGACAGAGATTGTTAATAAGTCCTTAGAGACTTATCTACGTTGTTTTGCAAGTACACAGCCTAGACAATGGGCACGTTGGCTACCCTGGGCGGAATATTCTTATAATACATCTACTCACCTATCAACACATTTGACACCTTTTAAGGTGGTTTATGGAAGAGATCCACCACCTTTAGTAAGTATTGGCAAAGGGCAGACCCCTGTGAATAGTGTGGAAGAGATGCTGCAAGAATGTGATGCGCTGCTAGTTGAATTGAGAATGAACTTGCTGCGAGCTCAATATATAATGAAGGCAGCAGCTGACTTAAGGCGACGAGAGGAACAATTTGCAGTAGGAGATTTCGTTTATCTCAAACTCCAGCCCTATCGTCAGCGTTCATTAGCCAAGAGACCTTACGAAAAATTAGCAGCAAAATTTTATGAACCCTTCGAAGTCATTCAGCAAGTAGGGAAGGTGGCTTACAAACTCAAGTTATCTTCGGAAAGTAAATTGCATCCGGTTTTTCATGTGTTCCAGCTGAGGCGAGCTATTGGAAAGATTCCAGTATGTCCAACTATTCCCAATCAGCTCAATAGTGATTTGGAGCTCGTAGTGCAACCTGAGCAGCTGTTAGATATTTGAGTGGTTGGAACAGGGAAGCAAGGACGACAAGAGGCATTGATAAGGTGGAAAGATCTTCCAGAATTCGAAGCCACATGGGAGAATGTTGATGTTATCAAGGAGAGATTTCCAGCATTCCACCTTGAGGACAAGGTGCTGGTTTGGGAGGGGAGTAATGTTATGCATCAGGGTCAACAGTCAACAGGGCTCAAAATGTTTACAAGGAAAAAGAACAGAAAGAATTAATCAAGGGCAAGTTAGTCTTTTGAAGAGAATATGGGCCGCTATTAAATAAAAATATAAGAGAGATCTATTGGGCCTGGGCCAAGAGTACAAAAGGTGAGGAGAATGTTAATTAGGGTATGCTATTGTTGAGAAGTCTAGTGAGTAGTTGGGAGAGGCGACTGGGGACTCTCGAATCCTCCCAGTGTTGTAATCGTCGAAAACAGTGATTCTAATTATATTTATTAAGTATCTATTGAGTCGTGTTGTTCTTCAATTGAGTAGTTAAAAGCTGTAGTGGGCTTGGACTGGTAATCAATTCCATCATAGTTCATTACAGGCTCAGGTAGGTAAACATCCACTGCTATTCTATTTTCGCACTTACTCAAAGCGAATGATTTAGTTTCATCTCAGGGAAGGTGAAAGAAGCAGAGGATTTAGTTTCAAAAATGTTTGCGCGATGGATAAGTTGTCTGACAAGTCTACTTAATTTGATAAAGAGCAAAGATGTTGTATACTTGTAAATCTCAAACAGAATTGGATTCAAGCTCTGTTGCCTATTCTACAAACCATTTAATCTTATAATTAAATATCATTTATCATATTGACTGTTAAAGTCGTGGAAGACCAGGAAACTACACAAAAACAAATATGCTGCATATATTGCAATAAGAACTGAGAGGTAGAATAGCATATAACAGATACAGGTAAAACATATATATGTAATATACATATAATTCGGTTTATTTGGTCCAAAACAAATTATTTTGTTAAATACTGGACCGAACTGAAATATATTTCGGTCCAAACCAATATAACCGAAATAACCGATATTTAAAAAAAAATGAAACGAAACCGAACCGAACCGAACTAAAAAATTTCGGTTCAATTTTTCGGTTTCGGTTTGGTTTTGCTCGGCCCTAAGAACATGACTTAAATATAATCATCTAAGATAGTTGTATAACATGACTTGTGTACAATCAACCATCTACGTGAGTCGTATTTTATAACTCTATGTTTATTACACAATTAATTAGATTCACAAGATGGTTAGTAATAGAACATGGCTCGTATTTGGTAACTCTACCAACATCACACGAGCAACTGATTCATGTTTTAATTTACAATTGTTCTCTGATTTCTCATTTATTCAATAAAGTTTATGATGGTACAAACTACTACAATAAGTTTGATTCTTGCCTCTGTTAACGGCGGGGAAAAATAATTCTGAACTAGACCTAAAAGGGTGCGGTGCGAGCAGCTAAGTGATCCTATGTTCAGTGACAGGTGAGAAGGTGCCCCTTTTCTACTGAATTGCGTGCGTCTAAGTTTTACAACCCACTTTGCCCCCAGTCCCAACCCTCCTCTAATAATGATATGTCTGGTAATTTCGAAAGTTTTCTATTGTGGCATAGAAATAGAACTAGTTCAAAATTGAATTAAAAAAGTGAAGGACACCAAAGATGGGGAAATTCTTAGAACCAAGTGACAGTAAGAGTTGGCGAAATTTTATGGAGAATGGAGGTAGAATGACATGTATGTCCACGTTTTATTCATTCTCACCACATTTTCATTCATTCAAGCATATAAAACATCATCATTCAACTAGCTATGACATCATTCACCTCAAATTCATTCATACATCATTCTATTCCCAGTCCTTTTCAATCTGTCCATGACTGATACAGCTAAGATAAGCCGGATAAAGCACGTAAAGAAAGTGTCATTCACATCTAAAGAATTTCACATAAACTTCAAGGCCGTAGACATTATTGTTTAGATCCCAGTCACATGTACAAGCCCATGAGAATTGCCACGGAAACATATATACACATAAGAGCTACATATATTTGTCAATTTAAAGGATGTAAGATGTATATGGATTATATAATGGTATATTGGTATGGTCATCCTGAGAATGGCGGCATAAACACAAATCTACAACATTCTCATCCCCAGGCCAGGGCTATAACTTAAGAGTTTATATATAGAACCATGCTGTATTTATAGCCAAGATTTTATTACTTAACCATAGCACCTAATAGGGTCGTTGCAGCCTTTCTCAGTAGATTGTCTAAAACCAAATCGGCCACCCTTAGCAAGGTATTGCTGATGGTACTCCTCAGCCCGATAAAACTTTTTGGCAGGTAGAATCTCTGTCACAATTTTCCTGTTCAAGAGCTTTTGTTGTCTTTCTAAGCTTTCTAATGCTTCCTTCTCTTGCTCAGGTGTGTAGTAATATATTCCGGAACGATACTGTGTACCAACATCATTTCCCTGCCCACAAAATCATAATAGTGATTGTTAGGGAAAAAAATAGATGTTATTTTTCAAGAAAAAATGATTCTTATTGGGTTGTTCTATAAAATTTACACAGCTAGGGAGTAAAAAAGAATGGAAAATGCTAGAGTACCCAAATTAGATCCCAAAATAGTTCCTAGATTCCATGTGGCATTCTCTGATTGGTATGATATAACTAATAACGCCATGTTACTGATGCCACGTCATTCAAAAACTATTTTTGGTACCCAATTAGGGACCTCTAGTCCTACTCAAAAATAATTTGTTAAACATGGTCCAAATATATCTTCCTATGACTAGGAGCACAAAAGTATACATCAAACATGATCCAAATACCTCGTCTTTCACTACACTACTACATCCATTAGTAAAAGTTAAACAGAGTACTATTTTAATGTGATAAGGAATATATTTCTGTAAAGATAGACTAAGCCCAACAGCCTCACAGGTATCAAGCAGTTTGCATGGAGTTCTGTGCAGATAATACTCCTTCGAATTTGCGCACCACATATAGGGGCTAGTATTGAAACCCGTGATCCCATAAAAAGATACCAAAATCTCTTGCGGAAAGCAAATAGGAGAAGCTGAAAACAGGGCTGTGGGAAGCTACTTATGCCAGTACTTTCAACTATTATATAAGAACCATGTGAAAAAGGTATCCATACTTCTAATTTTACTAGGCATATTTTTACTGGACCTGAAATATTTTAAAAACAAACTGCACAGTGATATAACTTTAAAATCCGGAAACTCGCTGATTGGACATGTAATCAAGAACTAATGGAACGGCTACTAAAAAAGCACAAACACCACAAAGTACTTTATATTTGTGTATGAAGTTTCACAAGTAAATAACAAAGGAAAATTTTTCTCAACCAATGGTCCTTGCTGATCCTTTCTCTTAATTTATACTAACCTATCCGAAACAAAGGACTGAATATTTTGCTGAAGCATACGAAAAGTTTAAATCAAATTTCATGCTTAAACAGGTACGGTTCCACACATATCCACTGCAGCACACACAGACAAGTCACTTCCACTATACCACCATTAACCATCTTAACTCTGTAAACCTCCTTAATTCACTACCATAAAAGCAGCACACACAGACAAGTCACTTCCACTATTCCACCATTAACCATTTTAAATCTATAAACCTCATTAATTCACTACCATAAAAATGTGATTACAAAAAATAGTGTGCACAATTTTCTTTTTGCCTAGAAATAGTGTTCACAATTTATAATTAACCAAGATACAATAATTCATGAGTG
>PHNY01030886.1:20175-31918 GCA_003724115.2 Anethum foeniculum | reverse complement strand
GACACATTATCTTTGTATGTATATACAGTGTAAACTATATTCAACAATCCAAGTCCTGATTCTGTTACAAGCTTTCAATATATATACAGGAAATGAAAATGAGAATGTGGCTCTCTAACTATCTTTCCCGCCTAATGATATCTAAAATATTTTCTATTTTTAAATAAATATTTCTATATCCTAATACCCTCTGTCCCCCTGAATTCTATATATTACTTTTTGGCACGTTTTTTAAGACTCATTTTAAGCATAGTTCCATAACTTTAAAAAAAATAAAAAAAATTATGAAAAAAAGTTTAGACGTTAAACTTTTATTCAGAAAAAAAAAATTTAGAAAAAAGTTATAGAACTATCCTTTATAAGAGCCTCGAAATACGTGCAAACAATGAACGTATACATCTCAGAGGGACGGAGGGAGTACCTGCTACAACTTGCTTTTTAGGAAGATGCATTGCATGCGTTTGAACTCCGTGCGAATATGAAGTCCGCATTGGCATTCCACAATCTACTTTTTATCATTCAGCGATTTCACAGATGCAATAATTTGAACTTTTCTAAAAATTAACACACAGCAACGCAGTATAGAGGGAGGAATATGAAGTCCGCATTGGCAGCCTGTAGTAATTTATAATTTAAATTAAAAAACTTCATCTAATTATTTAATGGGTCCTGTGTCGAGGACCGTTTGTTTAACACACTACTCCAGGGGGTATTGCAGGATTTTTTTCTACCGATCCGCTATAATTTTCTGCGGACCAGAACTTTTCCATTTCGTGGAAAATTATAGCGGACTGTTAAAAAAAAATCCTGCAATCTCGGCCCTTAAAATACAAATCTAATGGTTCTGAAGCAGTGTGTTAGTTCAAGGAACAAAACCCGTATTTAATTATCTCCACTCGATACAATTGTTTGTAATTCTTTACATTATGTGTATCATCTCAGTTAGTGGATCCATTACAGTGAACCTTGTGTTGTGTTTACACTGACTGCCCCTGCAATCTAGCTATTAATTCTGCTATTTCTTCAATCCGTTTGTCAAATATTCCCTCTTTTTTCAACATGTTTCGGGGACTCTTACTTTGTATAAGGCAGTTGTGAGATGTGTTGTGTGAATCATTGTCTTCTTCAACTCCTTCTCACACTCCGTCTTCTTCTGTCTCAGATTCAATGCCTTGTACAACTATTTCTCAAGCTCCATCATCTACTGTTTCAAATGCACCAGCTTCAACAAGTTCACAAACTTCATCCTCTTCTGCTTCATTTCCAACTCGTTGGGATGTTTTCTTGAGTTTTCGTGGTAAAGACACTCGACTTAACTTTACGGGACCATGGAATTCTAACATTCAAGGATGATCCTGAGCTATGCGGGGGAGAAGTCATCTCAGATGCATTGATAGATGCTATTAGGAATTCCAAGGCTTACATTGTTGTATTCTCTGAAAGTTATGCTACTTCACCTTGGTGCCTAAACGAGCTTGTAGAGATCCTTAATTGTCACAAAACAATGCAGAGATGTGTTATTCCTGTGTTTTTCAACATTGATCCAGCAGTTGTGCGTCACCAAACAGGGAGTTTTCAACAAGCTTTCGAGAAACATCAAAATCGTTATACAGGTGAAAGAGACAAAATTTACAATTGGCGGTTTACACTTCAGCAAGTCGCCGACCTTTCAGGACACCATATATCTAAAGACAAGTCATTTATAACTTTTTTTTTGTAAGAGGTCATTTATAACTTTTATATATATTATATATATAAATATATTTTCAAAATATATACAGACAAAACATATTAATTTTGATCTATGAGGGATTCAGTCCTAATTTTACCAAACCTGTTTCTTAATAAGAAGAGTTGCATATCAGGTCTGAAGCTGATGTTCTCAATAAAATTGTTGATGAGCTTCTACTCCAAATAAATCCCAAGACTTTAGATGTCGCCAAGTTTCCAGTTGGCTTGGATTCTCGTGTTAAAGACATAACAGCAATGTTGAGCAGTGACAAAGAAGGTGTCACAAGGATTGGTATACATGGTATGGGTGGAGTTGGAAAAACAACCCTTGCCAAAGCTGTGTATAACCAAAACTATAGAAGCTTTCATGGCAGCTGCTTCCTAGCAGACGTTAGGGAGGCTTCAACAAGAGAAAATGGCCTAGTAAGTTTACAACAGAAACTTATTGACAATGTTCTGAAACGTAAGAATGAAAAGATTGACAATGTTGATCAAGGAATTGAGTTGATAAGAGCTAGAATTTGTTCGAAAAAAGTTCTGATTGTTATTGATGATCTGGACAACATAATGCCCCTTGAATTCATAGTTGGACCATTTGCTATGGGTAGTATAATTTTAATAACGACAAGGAATGAAGATCTACTTGATTCAGTTAGAGTCGAAGCCAGGTACAAGGTAAATGAATTAGGTGATGCTGAGTCAAGTCAACTCTTTATGCAACATGCATTTGGTGATAATGAAATTCCCGACACATTCAGGGGATTGTCCCAAGAAATTTTAAAACATGCTGGGGGGCTTCCATTGGCTCTTAAAGTTTTTGGCTCGAACCTGCTTAACCAATCTGAGGGAGACTGGAGATGGTTTATAAACAAGTTGAAACGAATACCTATTGAAGATGTTGAGAATAAACTCAAAATTAGCTATCAAGCCCTGAAATCAGTAGATCCTATGCTGCAAAATATTTACCTAGACATTGCTTGTTTTTTCGTCGGACGAAAGAAAAAAGAGGTTGTTAATATAATGGAAATGTTACACATTTGTCAATCGTCACATTGACATTCTAAACAAAAGATGCTTACTAACAACCAATGATGAAGATAAGCTGGGGATGCATGATCTGCTTCAGGATATGGGAATGAATATTGCCTGTAATGAATCACCTTATGAGCCTGAAAAACATAGTAGATTGTGGGTATCAAAAGATATATGTGATGTGTTGAAGAAGAAAAAGGTGATTACATTCTCTTTTCTCTTGTAGATTTATTTTATATAAACTTTGGTCATCAACTTTTCTTCTTCATATATATGTGACAGGGAACAGAAGCAGCAGAATGTATCATCCCTCAGGACAACCAGGATGCACTTAAAGGATTATCATTCACTACGGAAACTTTCAAAACAATGAACAAAATTGAGATTTCTTCAACTAGAAAAGGTAAACATAACTGGAAGCTTTCGACAGGTATTTGAAGATCTGAGGTTGCTTAATTGGAAGTATTGTCCTCTACAGTGTTTACCTTCTGAATTTGACCCCCCAAAACTTGTTACCCTTGAATTGTCTCACAGCAAACTGAGAACAGTGTGGGAGCAAAACATGGTATATTTTAATATATGTTTCTTGCATATAGAACACTTTTATGAAGACAAGCCTGCTTTAATTTTGTGCTATTGCTACAGGTTTCACATGTTTTTGGAAAGTTAAAGACTCTAAATATGTCATACACTCAAGATTTAGTTGCAACTCCAGACTTCGTCAAATTACCATCTCTTGAAACTTTAAATCTAAGGGATGTAAAAGCTTGGAGGAGGTCCACATGTCAATTGGAAGTTTGGTGAGGCTTGAGTCCTTAAGTTTTGAGGGTTGTGAGAAGCTAAGAATTCTCCCGGAAACCATCTGCGACTTGAGAGCATTGAAAGTTTTAGTTATTAGTGACTGCATTAGTCTGGAAGCTTTGCCTCTACAACTGGGCAACATTGAATCCCTAACAAAGCTCAATGCAGATAGCCTAGATGTTTCGAACTTACCCGATTCGATTGGACATCTTACTAAGCTTGTTAAGTTGAATCTAAGCAATAACAAGAAGCTTGAAACTCTTCCGGACAGCATTTGCAACCTGAGATCACTGGAAATTCTTAATATTGCTTATTGCAGTAGTCTGGAAGCTTTGCCTCTACATCTGGGCAATATTAAATCCCTAACAAAGCTCAATGCCGATGGACTAAGTGTTTCAAAGTTACCTGATTCGACCGGACATCTTACTAAGCTTGTTGAGTTATCTCTAGACAATAACAACAACCTTGAAAGTCTTCCAAACACCATTTGCAACTTAAGTGCATTGGAAATACTAAGTGTTAATCATTGCACTAATGTGGAAGAATTGCCTGTTAAATTGGGGAATATTGAATCTCTAAAAACGCTCATTGCGCGGGATTTCGGAAGTCTTACTAAGCTTGTTGAGTTGGATCTAAGCTATAACAAGAACCTTGAAATTCTTCCGGACACCATTTGCAACCTACGATTCTTGCAATTTCTTAATATCGGGGAATGTTTAAAACTAGAAACATTACCAGATCAGCTGTGGAAGATTACAAGTTTAAGGAAGCTAGATGCATCTCATGCTAATATGTCAAAAAATCTTGCAGATATAGGATCAAGCGAGAGTTCATTATTATTGCAAAAATTAGAATTATCCTTGAGTCGTATCACTGCCCTTCCATCTGGTTTAAGTCAGCTGTCAAATCTACAATCTCTTAGACTTGGTTTCTGTTATTATCTGCTTTCCATTCCAAAACTTCCTCCTAAACTGAAACATATATATGCTAACAGTTGTTGCTCTCTGGAAAGATTACCAAATCTATACAATTTGAAACACTTGGAGGAATTGAAAGTTGGACTATGTAAGGGTTTGACATATATTCAAGGCCTGGAGGATCTTATTTCTATTAGAAATCTTGATTTGGGAGGTTGTAGAGGTTTGACAAATGAGCATCTCACAAAACGCTTGTTTAAGGTTCACTCATCTCAAACTCTTGTGATTTGGTTGGCCAAGTCAAAATAATTTCAAACAAAATTATTACTTATGATAATAGTAATTGATTTTAATATTGATTTTTCTTTTAAAGGAAGTATTTATTGATTCATCAAAATATCGTTCATGCTGGTAGGTGCATCTTTTTATTAATTGTTTTTTTGGGTTACAGGTGTATTCTAAATTTGGGCATCAGATTATTGTTGACGTACCGAAATTTATGGATCAGGAAAGTTGCCCTGAATGGTCTGATTGGATTTTTGAATCACCGTATTGGATAACCAGTGAATACTCGAGTGGTGGATACCTAGAGCCAACAAAATTGGATGCACATCTGCTGCCAAATGAGTCACACAATTTCATGGGCATCATCATCTGCTTTAGAAGAGCGAACACAAATCATACATATATGGAAAAATTTTGTTATTCTGTAAAGAATACTACAAGTGGTTTTATATGGAAGAGTGACCATATTCATAGTCCTCATTACGGTGGCACATTGATGGTAATAGTGCCAAGATCAATCTTCTCGGTCAGAGATGAGGACCATAGAATTGAATTAACAGCAGATAAAGAACTAAAAATTGTTGGAATTCATCTACTTTATAGTACAGACACCGAAATTGAAGATGTTGCGGAAAAACATTTGATTGACATTGATGCATTGAAATTGGTTGATCCTGAGCTACACGATATTTTCCTAGATATTGCTTGCTTTTTTATCGGATGGGAGAAAAACGAAGTTGTTCAAATACTGAACACTTATTACACCAACATTGATCATAATATTGACATTCTAAAGAAAACATGTTTACTAAAGATCAATGATGAGGATAAGGTGGGGATGGATGATCTGCATCAAAATCTGGGAAGAAAAATCGCACGTAACAATTCTCTTGAGGAGCCTGAAAAACATAGTAGATTGTGGCTATCAATTGATATATATGATGTGTTGAAGAAACACAAGGTAATTTGATTTTATGTATTTATATTTTATAATTGTCTTGCAAAGTTTCATATCACTTTTTATAGTCTGTTGTAAGTTTTTACTTCTTATGTACAAATCTATGTATATATTATTGTTCACAAGATATACTGTATACTGTAAAAGCACAAGAAACCAACTCCCTGCCTCTTTTCTCTCTCTCTGAATTACTTAGAAAACTTTCTTCACCAACTTTTTTTATTTATCAATATATGGGTATTAGGGAACAGAAGTAATTGAAGGTATCGTCCCTCGCAAAGTCTACATACCGGATACTGTCAAACATTACTATGATGATATAGTTGATGCACTCACTGGAGAATCATTCACTTTGGGAACATTTAAAAAGATGAGGAAATTAAGATTTCTTTACGTCCAGAAGGTACATTTCACTGGAAACTTTGAACAGACATTTGAAGATTTGAGGTGGCTCTGTTGGGACTGGTGTCCCTTGAAATGCTTACCTTCTGAATTTTACCCCCCGAAACTTGTTATTCTTGAGTTGCGTCACAGCAATATCAAAACAATGTGGGAGCTAAACGTGGTATGTACTTTAAGCATGTTTCTTGCATATATGATTTATATAATAATATGCCTGATATATTTACTTCCATTTACAGGGTCCCCATGTTTTCGAAAAGTTAAAGACTCTAGAAATGTCAGGTTCTGAGGATTTAACTACAACTCCAGGCTTCGCTAAATTACCGTGTCTTGAAACTTTACATCTCCAGGGCTGTAAAAGCTTGGAGGAGGTCCATATATCAATTGGTAGTTTGGTGAGGCTCGTTTCCTTAGATTTGCATGGTTGTGTCAAGCTAAGGAATCTTCCCGACACCATATGTAATTTGAGAGCTCTGGAAGTACTAGATATTTGTGATTGCAGTTGTTTGGAAGCATTGCCTACGGCACTGGGGAACATTCAATCACTGAGAGAACTCAATGCAGAGGATCTGAATGTTTTAAAATTACCGAATTCAATAGGACTTCTTAGTAAGCTTGTTGAGCTGAATTTAAGGCGTAGCAAATACCTTCAAACTCTTCCACACACCTTTTGCAATTTGATAGCTTTGGAAGTACTAGATATTAGTGATTGCAGTTGTTTGGAAGCATTACCTAGGGCATTGGGGAACACTCAATCACTGAGAAAACTCAATGCAGAGAATCTAACAGTTTCCAAATTACCGGAGTCGATTGGACACCTTAGTAAGCTTGTTCAGCTGAGATTAAGTGGTAACCAGAACCTTGAAACTCTACCGATCACCATTTGCAACCTGAAATCATTGGAAATTCTTGATATCACTGGATGCGAAAAATTAGAAATATTACCAGATCAACTGTATAAGGTTACAAGCTTAAGGGAGCTAATTGCAAGTGGTGCTACTCTCCTAAAGAAATTTCCTTCTGTTGAATAAAGCCAGATAGCTTTATCATTGCAAAAGTTGGATTTTTCTGAGACTGGTCTTGCTGTACTGTCATTCAGTATTAGTAAGCTTCCAATCCTGGAAGGTCTGAATCTTGAAGATTGTCGTTGTCTGTTGTCCATTACGGAGCTTCCTTGTAATCTGAAATGGATAAGTGCAAGTGGCTGTATGTTTATGGAAAGATTACCAAATTTATCCAACTTGAAACAGCTGGAGTACTTGGACCTTAAAGATTGTAGTGGTTTGACTGAGATTCAAGGCTTGAAAGAACTCACTTCTATTAGAAGCCTTTATTTGAAAGGTTGCAACTCCTCTCTTTTGGCATACATTTTCACAGGGACTTTCTTTCAGGTTTGACAAATTCTAAAACTTTAAATTTTTGCTCTGAAATTCTTAGTCATTTTGTTAAAATTCGTTTTACTTTTTATAGCCTTCTTAATTATACAAAATACATGTTATAAGTTCCAACTCTCATCTTTCCCACTTTTGTAACTATGGTTACTACAATAACTCCACTGTTACTGCAAGTCTAACAATGAACAGAAAAATCTAGATCATAACTTAGTTTTACTTGATAATAATAATAAATTAAATCTTAGTTGTTACTTAATATAAAAAGTAAAAATAGTAAATTATATAATATACTTACTGGATAATGATTATTAAAAAAATATAAATATAAATTAGAAATCAAAAAGTATAACACTATTACTTACAAGTTAAGCAGTAATAACAAAATCACATTAAAACAAACATTGTCTTATTTGATTTTGACATGATAAATTAGTCGAAAACATTATAAACAAGGGTTATCTGAATTCATTCCGACCTAACTATTTAGGTTTATCATGTTATAAGAAGGTATAATTGTAATTATATTAAATACATGTGTATTTACAAAAATTCACAACTATTTTACAATAAAAAAGATCCCAGGGGCTTTTTTTTCAATAAAAAATGATCCTCTTAAGTTGTAAAATTTAATTATTTACTCACTTTTTCTGAATTAACAGACTATTGAAATGATAAACCGAATGTATGCCCTTTTTTTGAAAAAAAGTATATATGTACACCTGTATATTTTTTTAATTACCTTGTTTCATTCTTTTGTTACAATTTACAATAGATGTACTCTGAATTTGGACATCCAATTCAAATTTGCTCAACGGAGTTTCCAGATTGGATTAGTCAATCAGGTAAATATGAATCAATGTCTTTATATTTGCCACCAAACGTGTCACGCAATTACTTGGGAATGATTCTTTGCATTAGATGCCCGAATTTTTCCACCAGTTATTCTGTTGAAAAGACCAGAAATGATTTCATATGGAGGGGCGAATTTAATAGTTATGGTTGTAAATCATTGATGGTAATAGTACCAAGATCAACATTTTCTGTCAAAGATGGTGATGATAGTATTATATCAAGTGCAAATCGAGATGCAAAAATTTGTGGGATTCATCTACTGTACAAAACTGAAGAGCACAACAGCACCGTTGTTAATGAAGATTGAAGCAGTTGAAAAGTGACAAGAATTAACCGGTCTCTCCCACTCTTTCATGAAATGTTGAACGCAAAATTGCTCCGCACCGGTGTCCAGAAACAGGTAAGTTACACACTTGTGTGTGTGATCAGTGTGTAAGACGTAACATATTTAGTTAGGTATATCTTTTACCATCAAATTTTATATGTATATTGAGTGAGATACAAAACTGAATCACAGGACTACTAAGGTGCGGCAAGAGCTGCAGGCTGAGATGAGGAAACTATTAAGGCCAGATTTTAAGAGGGGCCTTTTAACTGAAGATGAAGGGAAGCTTGTTGTTGACCTTCATTCTCAGGTTGGCAACAATTATGTTTGTGTGTAATCATTATGTCTAATGTATTTACCTTAATTATCTATAAGTTGTAAATGTAGGAGTGAGGTAACACCGTAACCCAAAATTAATATTATACACAAGATCAATACCAATGTTCAACTGAATTTGGGCCATGCTTATGTCTAAAAATTCAACGTCTTGTTCATTGTAGTAACTGTTCATACATTATTGTTCTAAGGCTGTATATGATTACATTGAACAAGTGAGCAAACGTTCATGTGTATCATGTATATTTTGTATCTGTGTGTGTCGAAAAAACACAAGGCAAATGTTTCAAACCTACAATATCTTCATCTTGATCACTGTCGTCATCTGCTTTCCTGTAACAACTTTCCGGACTATTAACTCTAAATCAAAACTAAAATTCAATTTGTTAATCCAAAATTTTATTACAAAGGTGACTACCACAAAAGCGCGGCTAACGGAAGTCCAAAAGTCAATCTACTCCAATCCTAAGGTCCTCGAACTCCAATGCTATCCAACTCAAATTTTAAACGAAACTTGAAAATTGTAAGTAATGAGCTATACAGCCCAGCAAGAAACCAATGGTTCCAACTAGTAGGACAAGCAATATATACACATATAACAAATTACTATGATCTATAGATACAATATACAAAACAAACACTTTCGATAAGATTTCATATTCTTATTCGAGACATACAATACAGATAATTACATAACAACAATAATTCGAAATCCATAATTCATGCCACGACCACTACAACCAGGTGATAACGGTCCTAAATTTTCAGAAAACTGTCAGTACAACCCGGTGACTACGGTCCTATGTTCTTATTCGATATTTTCATAAACCATGGCATAAATCAGAAATTCAAAATTATCGTCCAGACACCACATAGATACATCAATACATATACTATAGCACAAAATACTTTCAAATATATAATCACTTAACCCAAATTTTGATAATCAAATTATACATACATAATACATAATTTTTTAAAAAATACTAGCAAAATCAATCGGAAACTTACCTCGAATTTGACTAAATCTGTATTTAGCCTTTTTGACCCTCTAAACAATGTTTTCTTCGAAAAAAACATGAAAGTTGTAAAGAACGAAACGACCTTTCCAAAAAGTCCAAAATCAACCAATTCCGACTTACAATGAATTTATTACGAATTTTACAGGATTGTTGATTTGTGTGTAGAAAAGCCCTACGAATTTTAATAATAAAGATGAGTAAGGAGAATATGACGTATATATAGCGATACAAAACCCTAGCTTTTGACCTACTAATTATTCATATTAAAACCCGATCCATATTTTAGGCCCATTAGTCTAATTAAATTTTAATTCCTAGTATTTATCAAATTTTAATCCTTTTTATTCTATTATTCTTTTAAAATGATTAATCTAAAAATTACGAGATATTACATTTTCATTCCAAAACTTCCTCCTAAGCTCCGTCAAAAAAGGGGTTTTTTACTAGTATGTCCCATTATAAAAGCTCATTTATGAATATATCTCATTTACATTTAAATTTATAGATATATGTTATATTCAAATTTTTTTTTTATTTTAGATTAACCATATAGTTAACTACACAACTTCATGTTTTCAAATGACGTATATAATCCTACAAATGACTTGAGAATTTTGTACATATTTGTGCATTAAGAAAAATGCAACAATTCAAAATAATGTGAGGCCAAGTTAAGTTTTTAAGAGAAGCTTAAGTTAAAGAAATCGGAGTGGTAATAAGAAAACCAGCCAACCACCATACTTCCTAAGATATGTGAAAAACTGTGCAACAAAAGAAATTGGTATAGACTCAAAGATTTTATGTTCATTATAACAAGTGATTTCTTAAATTGTATTGTATCATATTAGGGTCATTCTAGTACAAATATTCATATTGATGAGTTAATTATATATGTATGTAAGTTATATATGAATTTAAGTTAACTATAGGACATATTTATAATTATTGAACAAAAAGGGATATGTTCACAAACTAACTCATTATTTTGGACATATTATACAAACTCACAAAAAAAAAAGACTTAGTGACCTTTTAGCGCTTAAACTAAAAACTAGTGTACCTATAAATCCCAAATATTTGAGTTTTGTACCCATTGACCCTTAAACCGCGACAAACAAGAACACGGTATAAATTGGTGGGCAAAAAACACATTTGTCCCTCCGATTTGTATTTTGTATGGTTATAAGGGTTAATAGGTATATTTCATTAAACCTTAAGGGCGAAAAGGTACACCACAAGCTAAAAGTTATATATGAATTATTTTATGAAATTTATAATGTTTTAAAAAAAATTTGGTTGAAAGTATAAGAAAGAAATACAGTGTAAATAATGTAGACAATTCATCTTAAGAACGTCTTGTGATTAGTAGCTACTTTGATGGATATTAAAAAACATGGCAAAACATAACTATTTGTTAAATTATATCCTTATAATATAATATGCATAAGAGGGATCTTATCCAAATATTTGGTCATGTACTACCAATGCAATGAGGACCGTTGGATCTTAAATTAAATAGATGATAGCCGTTGGATACAAAATAAGGGAATATTCTATTTTCATAATCTAAACCTAAACTAGGTAGGTCTTCTAAATTGAATAGGGTAAGTAGGTATCCTAAATTGAATAGATTATTTAATACAAAATCCGTAAATATTTTTTCTCTTCAGTTTCTAGAAAATTTTACT
>PHNY01030871.1:1281-12495 GCA_003724115.2 Anethum foeniculum | reverse complement strand
ACTGGAACTTAAATTTATTAATGTTTTAATTTATTTTTTTTGTGATTCCTAATATTTTATATTAAGTGGTTGAACCGCAAACCGAACCGCAATAACCGCAAATTCGCAATCGCAATTGATGTGGTTAATCGCAACCGCAAATACGGTTGCGGATAAAAATTTTCTAAAATCGTTATTCACGATTTGGATCTGAACCGCGTACACCCGTATATGAAAGCACACCATATATTCATAACCTCCCCTCGCTAATGTCAAAAACTACCAGCTCATTGCCTCATACGAGCGTATGCTCGTAATTAATAAGTCAGCGCAATCCTCTAACGTACCGACTACTTAACAATATTAATATTATAATTTTCTAAAATATCAACACAACTAAAAAATTCGGATCGAATTCGATGACATGTAAGTAAATTTAAGTGAAGAAGAAGAAGAATTTATGATCGACAATTTAAAACTTTCATATACGACGCGATTCTGATTATTAGTATTATATATCCGACGAAACGTTTTTAATTACTAAATTGGAAAGTTTTGGTAGAATCGTACCCAAAAAAAGGCTATATAAAATAAATGGGTATTGTGCAAGAATAGAGGAATATATATATATATATAGACATGATTGGAGTGTGACCAAAGTCCATTCACAACGAGGAGACCTTAACATAATATGAGAAATAGAAAAAGAAACGAGTGGGAATAAAAAAGAAGCAAAAACAAATTAAAAGGATCCCGTGAAGTAAGAAAGTTGCAAGACTAAAAGAAAGGCATGGTTGGGAAGCAAAAGAAAGCAAGCAAAGCTAACATAACCAAATAAAAATACTACTAGGAGTAAAGCAAACAAACTAGTGGATGGGTACTAGTTGTATACATGTAATCAAATTATATGTATAACTATTACTAAGAGAAATAAGCGAAACATAAATGGACAAGGGAAAAAAAACCAGGTAAAATAATGAAGTGAAACCTGGCAGCAAGTCAGTCAGGTGCAGTGCAGACACTCCTTTTCTCCATAATGCATGTCAATTTTCATTTCTACACGCAAAGTTTTTAGTGAATTTAAGGACACTGATACCATCTGGGATTCCCCTTTTAGCTATTTTTTTCTAAATATATTAAATATTCTTTTTTTTCACAACCACATGTTTATATTAAAAAAAAACACTTAATTTTTAATTTCTTTTGGAAGATATAAAATCTGTAGCATCTTACTATGTTGAAATTTTCTCTAAATTCAAAAATTAAACCTTTTGAATTTTAAATTAAAATATATATATATATAATATTTTTAAAATAAAACACACCCACGCAATCACTCAAGTCTACAAACCCTTAACATAGTAAAAAAATGCGGGAGAAATACGCTATACCAGGTAAATCGGAAAACTCAATCACTCCATCTTCATCCTTTACAAATTGGATAAAATTGTGAGATTCATTACATCATCAATGTTAGAAAAAGCGTTGGAAAGTAGTGGAACGGACGCATCTATTTCATTTTTTTTATTATAATTATAATAAATTTGTATTTAATTCTTTAATTATTAAAAATCTATTATTTTACCAAATTTAAAAATGTAAAATTTAGGAAAACATCCCAAAATGATAATCGCAGAAAATTGGAAGGGACGGAGAAAAACATATCGAATATATTTAACTTGATTCGTGTCAACTAGAAATAATAGAGTATATATAGAAAAATATTACATATTTTTAACTGTTTCTATTTAATACCAAGGATAAGAGTAGAGACCAGTAATCGATCCATCGAACCTTTAACTCTCGGAACGACATGATAACAGAAAAAAAAATTCATGGAAAATTTACAAAACTTGATAATAAAAATAAATAAATATTTTGAAGCTGGTAAAATTAATTAAAAATGTAAGTTATTGTACGAGATTGGGCCTACTGGAAGGATGCTCCTAGAGAGGCAGTAATACAGAGGGCAGAGAGTAGGGGTATCTAGCTGCTGCTCCTGCTGCTGCAACTCCCATATATTTACGGGTTCTTGCCCTTGTTCCCCACTCCCCACCCTCTTTCTTTCAATTTTTCGCCATTTTTCCATGTCAACTCTCCGTTGATACTCGCACCATTTTCCGGATTTCTTCAAATAATTACTAGTTTCTTACGATAACAAGGGGAAAGAAAAGTTGAAATTAAGAGAACTTGTGAGATTTTTTTTATATATCTCTCTCTATTTATTATTCTCACTTGTGAATTAGTTGGATGCTGACCCCATATATTACTATTTAAAAAATATATATCCTTAATGTCATAAAATGGCTCGAAATTTTACTTCAAAACGTGACAGCGCCTAGTGTTTTAACAAAACCTTATTTTTAAAAAAGAAATTGAAGATACAAGATTAAGAGCAAGTTCAACAATGTACTCTATAACCCTTATAAATATAATAAAATATAGTGTTCTAAGTGATTTAAGACAAAAATTTTGTACATCAATCCAACAACATGCCTTACAATTGTGCCTTCTTATTAAAATAATATTATATTTAAATTACAATTGGAGGGAAGAGAAAAGATGAAAGAGAAGAGATGAAAGAGAAGAGATGGGTAAGAAATGATGGAACTAAAGGTAAGAAATGAAGGAACTAAATTTTTTACTAATAGAAATAAAATAAGGCATTCCTTAAAAATGAGGCATTTGATTAATGTCCTAGTATTTTAAGACACCACTAGGACATTCTTGGCGCACTTATTCATACAAAATACTTTAAATTCTAGTTTATGACATGAATTTAAGGCACTCTTTGACTTGCTCTAACTTGGGTCTTGAGGTTTGAATTTTTTCAATTATTTTTTTGACCAATTTTATGCGGTACTTTAAGTTTCTTTAACGTTAAACTTCTAAACGCTACGTTAAATGGTGTTATGTATAGATTTTTTTCTTAATATTAAAATTTAAATAAGAAATTGTTGATACCTAAAATATTAAAAATTAGGGTTTAAGTTTTAGGCTCTAAGCCCTACACCCTAAATCGTTGTGTCTTTTATTTATTTATTTTTCAAGATGTCTCTAAAACTTAAATATGAAATGTTGAACCCTAAAATACTAAAAATTTCTAGATTAGTATCTACTTTGGCTAAACCCTAAACCGCCCTCTCTTTTATTAGTATCCTCATTTGTCATTTTTTCAAAAATATTTCTAAAATTCAAAATGAGAAATTATTAATCCTAAAATATTAAAAATTACTGAATTAGGGCCTATACTTAAATTAAGGTTTAGGCTCCAGGTCCCTAAAATCTAAACTTTGAATCCTAAATCGATGTGTCTTTTATTTATTTTTTTCAAAATGTTTCTAAAACTTAATGAGAATTATTGAACTCTAAAATATTAAAAATTGTTGAATCAGGGCCCAAACTTAAATTTGAAAAAATTAATTTAAAATTTAATATTTTTAAAACCAAAAAAATGAATATAAATTTAAAATATTAATAAAACTATTATATATTATATTTTTAAATACGTAACATCAAATATTGTTTAAGGTCTTAAAACGTGACTTAAGTTGTGTTAATAATTTATTAATACATTGTCCAAAATTGTCACACAAAGTAGGGTTTTCCTCATTTACAAAAAACGTGAAATGATGCGGTATTTTAAAGTAACATTTGAAATTTATTTTGTAGATTTTGACATTTAAGACATTTGTCTTTAATATAGTGATATATGGGTCCTTTTTCCATAAAGGCCTACTAGAGAAAATATAATTATTCATTTTTTTTCTTTTTCTGACACATACAATATCTTTTAATATAATTTGGAAGATTAATAAGTATTTGGAATCTATATTATTATATTAATTACAAAATATTAAAAATTTTATTTCATAATTTGATCATTCAATTTATAACTGTTAGATATTATTAAATTGATGGGAACTGTTAGATTTAATTCTAAAAATTATTATTATTATTGAGAGGTATAAGATTCGAATCTCCACAATAACATATTAAAATTATTATTTATAAAAATAAAAATAAAAAAATCGTGCAGGGCATATGTTATATACTACTTTGTAATAAATCTTGAAATGAGTAGCAATATTATCAGCTACACAAAAATTACGCGGATAATTTAAATATGTATGGGAATAGAAAGGATTAGAGTCCAAGAGAATAAACACAAGCCTATATAAAACTGACAGACAGACACTGTGTATATAATTTATACATACATAAAGACAGCAGATATGCAAGTAGACGTAGATGTTCTCAATCTCTCTCAATCTCTCTTCTGAAAGTCTCTCCTCTTTCTTTCTCGGACTATCTGACATTCACAACACAACACTCAATTTATTAATTCACCATCTCAATAAATTTCTACCTATTATATACCCTCCTCCTCCTATACACACTCAAGAACTCAACAACAAGTATTAGTACTAGTAGTAGTATTTAAGGTCCTATCATTTTCCATCCTATCTATCCATCATTCAATCTCTTTCATGGCTACTCCTTCCTCTTACTCTCACAAACGTAATGCCTTGGACCCCACTCCACCACCACCCACCACCACCACCACCACCTTTGTTCAGGCCGACCCATCTAATTTCCGGGCCGTCGTCCAAAAACTAACCGGAGCCCCTTCCGACCCATCAACTCCTAAGCTCCCCGTCACCCTCCCCTCCCGCTTACCCGCCGGAAAACCCACTTCCGGCGATATAGGTCCCCGGAAACAACCCTTCAAGCTTCAAGAACGTAGACAAAGCGGGAAAAAACTCGAACTCCAACTCAACAACAATAACAACGATAACAACAGAACATCATCCTTAGGGTTCTCGGCGTTCTCTCCGAGACAGAGAATGATGATGTTCTCACCGGTGTCACCATTAGACATGTTGTTAATGGGACGTGGGAATGGGAGTAGTCCAAGAACACCCATGTCACCTGTTGAACAAGAAGAAAGAGCTATTGCTGATAAAGGCTTTTATTTGCACCCGAGTCCACTCACTACTCCTAGAGGTGGTGACCCCGAGTTACTCCCTCTTTTTCCTCTTCACTCGCCCAAACTCACTCACGATTCTTCTTCTTCTAATTCTTAAGACTTTTTTTTTAATAAGGTTACAACTCAAATTGCAGCTGCTTTTATTAATGTGTAGTAATGTATTGTTAAATAAAATGTCTTGTACTGTACTGTAGTACTAGTAATTTTGTATTTTTTATTTTTGTAGGTGATTAATTAAATATTAAGGTACTCTTGTTTAGATTTCACGTATCGTCTAATTGTTCGTCGAAGTGTAACTTAAACAAGGTTATGCATGTTTTTACTGCATTACATAATTTCTGTGCACAAACTTGAGTACGCAGACACCAATCCAAACAGGTCTAGTTAATCGTATAATTAATATTATCCCAAATGAAATTATAACTGACAAATTTTCCGAAACAAACATGGCCAGTAAATATACCTGAGTCTCGCACGAATGCCGTTTTTAGAATTTACGAAAGTAAAATGCAAGAGAAGTACTTCAGATGGGAGAGGGAACGGTAAATAATTGATTGGGCAAACAGAAACAGTAGGAACTGTCGGTTTCGTCTGAGAAAATACAAAAGCCGTATGTATTGCCCCCACACGGTAATTCCTGGTAATGAAATCAACAAAAGTCGCCTCACTTATGATTAAAAGTTAAATTGTGATTATTAACTTTCGGCAAGGGCAATTATAACATTATTGTATTATGTAATTATGACATAAGACGCTGATATTTCCATGTTATATGGCTTCAATTTGTTTCAACTTTAAAGTAGTATAGTTGGTTAAGAGATTGATCCTTGTATAACACCAAAACTAGTTGGCTATTACAAATTACTACTGCCTAACAGAATACTATGATATGTATGCACTACACTTTGTTTGGCAGATGAATGAGGGACATCTAACAATTAACTTCCATCTCAATCTCATTTCATTTGTTTAAGCACCTTGCAGCTACGCAACTCCAATCTCCCCCATTTTCAACCTTGATTTTTTGCAAACCCAAATTCCAAAATTTGCCTTAAATATCATTTACCATAATTTCAAGTAATAGAAAACAAAGTGTCTTCATTACCACAAGGATTGATGGATATGTACGTCGGAAATGTATGTACTCCCTCTCTCCTTTCCTAATCAATCCAGTTTTGATTTTTGGTGGTTAAATTGACCAAACTATGACTAAAATTTATATATGTTATATAATATTTTAAAAGAATTGTATTGTTAAAAAGTACATCAAAATTATTTTAATATGTAAGTAAACTGATGAGATTTAATATTTAATCAAAAATCAATTAATTTAACTAGTAAAAGTCGAACAAGATAAGTAATGAAAGACGGAGGGAGTACATATAGACGATAAAAAGACGCAAATGTGAAAATGCGTGATCACCAGATGAAGTAACTCGCATGAAAGATGCATATGTGAAATGCGTATGCTAAATCACACATGCGCATCACCTCCTTTCATGCAATTATTATCTTTTGGCTTAACACTGGCGATTTTGCGGTACCTGAGCTGAGCTATCACAATTGTTTCTTTGGCAACCTTCCTCGTTTAATGTATATATTCTACTTTGCCCTCGTTCTAAATCAATAAAGATAGAGCAACATAATGAATAGACAATGTTGCACATTTGTCGTATTTTTTTCTTTTATTGTGAATCAGAAATAGTTACAACACTACAACACGATGCCTAAACAAAGATGAGACCAGGAGAATCATTTTATTGATCAAACAAAATCCCTTGTGAGAGAAAATTCTCTACACTTTTATTTAGGACATTCTAACCCAGCTTGCTATTGATGATTAAACTGGAAGAAAATACAATAACTATTTTGTTTTTGACACTTTGGCGAGGTTAGAAGTTATGTTGTTAAAAAAGTACGAGCATGCATGTCATCAATTGAACAGAGGATCTAACATTATGCCCTTCCATCTCCACGATCTGCTAAAAACTTTCTTGGTGCTTGCAAGAGTCGCAGTATCTATATCCAACTACTTGAGAGCCTGCACTCTGGCTTGCTCTGGTGAATCATTCTATCCTTTCAAGTGACTCAAGCAGAGATAGGATGTTGATTGTGCAACCCATTTACCCTGCTTGTAAAATGCTGCCTGTTTCTCCTTCGTTTCGTAACAAGTACAAATCCTTCGTCTCCATGTTTATTTGTAATGTCGGCTGTACTCAGCTTTTCATCTCTGCCAATCTGAGAACCTACGTTCGCCTTCCCTTCACTTCCATAGAGGATTTTTATAATTGCACTATCATTGGAAATTGCTTCTGATGAATTTCCTTTGAACTCAGATTTCGTTTGAGCAATCAGAGATTGATTTGCCGGATCAGAATTGTGTTGAACTGACTTCACTATAAAGCTTAGCAGTATCTGCCGTGCTAACTCTGCCTTGTCAGCATCTGATGTGCTTTTCTTAATTCTGACATCTTCATTTAGACAAGCCACTCTTTCCTCGGTCTTCGTCTTCGCTTCTGCAGGCAATTCATCACTTGCATCAATCATTGGATTTGAATCTGTTGAAGCTTCTGAATCTTCGGTTACCGGATTTTTTTGCCAAGCTTTTTTGGGAATAAATTCAGGAGCATGTGGATTCATTTTACCTGGAAAATCATATCTACTTCTTTTTGTGGGGGGTAAATGATATTTGAAATATCCACGTTTCATACTCAAAGAATGACTCATTCTGTGAAATAGAGCTGATCTAGGTCCACAAGGAACCCTAGCAGCAAGTGGCGGAAATCCAACTGGCTCTACAAGCATACCTTGACCAGCTATTACATTATAAACACTTGTAACAGCCACCCGGTGTGTCAGTGGGAAGGTACCTGGATTAAATGGTTCAGCGTCAGCTGAAAGCTTGCTCCCGGTTGATTCTACACAAGTGTCCTGATTGTCCGAACACACTAGCTTCGAAACTTGTAGGGAAAATCCTTCCGATTCAATTTCACCTTGTGGAGCTTCACTAATATGAACTTCTTCAGCAGCTTCATTATCTGGTATGGCTGAGGTGATCTTACTTTCATTCTCCCTGGATTTCTCAGATGAAGTATGGCATGTCTGGGTATCAGTTTTCACCTTGTTTGATTCGTCACCATTCTCCAATAAAGGCTTACGAACCGTACCTGGAGGTGCCACAGCAACTTCTTTGTATGACAAAGATTTTGAAGCCATGGCAGTGAGAGATGAAGTCGTTGGTGATACTTTTGGGACTTGCATTGTCAAAACTTTTGAAACCAACACTTTTACTTGAAGTGTATGTGTGTCCTCCCCAGCGCTAGAGCAGAGAACCTTTGGCCGTCTCTTCTCAGATGCTTCCGTCAAAATTGTCCTCTGTGTCGCCTTTTGTCCTAGTAACATGACTTCCCTTCTATGACTGGTCTCGCTAGAATTGTAGTACTCAGTCTTGCCAGTTTTGAGCTTGGCAAGATCCGGACGCCTCTGGCCAAATTTCCGACTAGCACCATGCCCTCTACGAACTTTTGAATTGGCTTCTTGCCAACTTTCATCCGAACTAGCTTCTTGAATAGCTTCTTCAGTATCTATAGGCTCATATTTACAAATGCCAATGTCCTTGGGCTCTTGTGAAACAACCACATCTGACCTATCTTCCACTATACTGGATTCTGCTATGGCTCTTGTAGTTTCTAAACCAGCAGGAACAATGGAGTCAATGCTACATGCAACGTGCTGCTGCACTTGTTGGAATGTAGCACCAACAGGCGAAACCTGCATAGATGTAGCGCATGAAAACTGAAACTGTCAAAATGCAAATTCCACATATGTTGAATGCTTGTCAGGTGAAAAAGCCAAAGAAAGAGCAAAGTGATTTAAATAGAAACCAACATAAAGTGAGCCCACATCATTTTAATTGGCAAGACTCTTGAAATTAGAAAAAATCGCTGTCTATAGTAGGCTAGCTAGATCAATCAATTTGTACTCTTCGATTATCCCAGAAGCTCCCATTAGGATAAAAATTAGGTAGTGTGCATTTACCCCCAGGCCACAGGTCATGACTTATCTATTTCAGCCTTTCATGAATATTGTTAACAACAGCACTGGGTGAAAAACTCAAGGAAATTTGACTCCGAAATTCTAATATCCATAAGATTCTAAAATATATAATATATTATTATCATGGTTACTATTCATGCAAATTATTAGATTATTTGATTACCTTTGCACGCCGTTTTTTGTGGGAGCGTCGTCCCTTTGACTCCTGATCCGGACTTATAAAATCAAGGAGATCTGATACACTGAAGGAAGTCAAATATGTAAAAAAGATCTTGTATTGCATGGAAACACATATACACATGTGAAAGTTTGTGAGATAGCAGATAGGAAAAGACAAGTTAGTGGAGGAAACTGAATAGTACCTTAGGTGACCTTTGCTCGCAATTGATGCGTCGAGCTTTGGAGTTCTATTACATGCAGCTTCTTGCTGCTCCAAAGCTCTCGATTCAAAATACTCCAGCCATGCAGCAGCATCCTGTGTGTATAACATCATATCAGTTCTGCAATTAGATTGAAGCAATACGATGTATGCATTCTTAACTTTGCAGTCTTAACCGAATAATTGTACGAGGAACTTATAGTCCAATATCTCATCTGTATGAGTATAACCAAAACATTAGTAACCGGGAAGATTTTTTATGGGAATTTACAAATAAATTCTATATTTTTTCTTTTTAAGAATGAAGCCTTTAGCCATCTCGCTGGAAGTAAAATACACATATCAGGCATGGCTTCCCTCTTTATCATGCATCAAGATCACAACAAGAATTGTATATGACTTCATATGATCATATCTGCTCATATGAAGAGACAAGGCATTAAAGATTGTAAGAAGACCTGAGTACGAAGATCCTCTGCTCCCAATTTGGCTTGAAGAATCTGTAATGTTGTTTGCTCGTGTTGCACACTTAGAGAATATGCTTCCATCATAGAAAGTGCGATTGCTATGGCATGATAGCTAGCAGCAGTCTGTCATATGAAAGATGTCACTAATCAACATCTACTACTGTAGCCAAATGTCCTAGATAATGGGAGTATAAGAATAAGAGGTACAGCACAACACACCTGTATATGATCTGCTCCTAACAATTTTTGGTTGCATTTTAGGGCTTCATGCAGGTATCTAAGAGCTACATCAGCGTTCCCCATGGCTTCTTCCATCATTGCCACATTTATATAAGTCGCAGCTGTGTTCGGGTGCGATAGTCCACATGCAAAGTTGAGAAGAAAAAGAGCACGATTGACATATCTGCCAACAACGGACACATTTATACTGACAAGAAGATTCACTCATGAAAGAAGGGAATGCATAACACAACTATACATCTCTCCTAGATGTACAAAACAAATATGCAGACAATTGTTGAGTTGAAATCATGTTAACCTGAGTACTATAACTGTAGCTAATATAGAAAACAAATTAAAGAAGAAAGAAAAGGGAAGAAGTTTAGCCTACTTTAGTGCCAGTTCCGTGTGTTGGAGACGGTAATAAAAAACAGATAGATCCCCATAACTCTTTGCTGTATCTGGATGGTCAAGCCCGAGTTCTCTCTCATTAATATCCAAAGCCTTTAGTTGGTAAATTGTTGCCTTATCATGGAGAAGCATAAGAGTTAGAGCAAACTGGATAATCTGTACAAAAGGTGCCACGTTTGGCTAGACAGAGTTGATACATAGAGAAAATGAAATTAGGCATATGTAGATTTCCCCAAAATCTCCCCTATAGGAGGTCGAGTGTTCGAACCTTATCAAAGACAAGGTGGGTGTGTGAGTGTGCTTAACTATCAAAAAAAAGAAAAGAAATCTATATAGCTTGCCAACATTGTTTTGCAGCAATAATATTGCGAGTAAAACTAAATGAAGATTAAATATACCAAAACCAAGAAGCTCATTAAAATTCATCACGTTCAAGCATAAATATGGCTGACGAGAATCGTTTTACCTGATTAAAATCTCCAGTGTGGTAAAGGACAACAGCTAAGAGACTATACGCGCTTGCAGTTGTTTTATGATAGGGACCACAAACAGCTATCATCTTCGCCAACGCCTTACATTGAAAGTTAAGAAAACCTGAGATCAACTAGTAATCTTCTATGTACTAATCTCTAAACTTAATTTTACAGGGGATATTCCTAGTGTACCTTAGTTCCATAATTAACTGCTGCTTCTAGCTTTCCCTTGTCCAAAGC
>PHNY01030866.1:10766-21201 GCA_003724115.2 Anethum foeniculum | reverse complement strand
TATATACGTATTTTTATATTTAATTTATACTAATGGTAATTTGTAAAACTTATCGAATTCGAATAAAGTTGCCGGTCTAGTTTGGGTTCGAAAAAAGTCGGCTCAGTCTGGTTTGGGCCCGGAAAAAAGCCCGGCCCAGCCCGGTTTGGGCCCGAAAAAAAGCCCGACGCGGCCCACCTCGAGGGCCTAAAAAGGCTTAGATATTTTCCGAAAGCCCAGCCCGGCCCGGCCCGGTCAAAGTCAAAGCCCGGCCCGGCCCTTGACCAAAAAGCCCGGGCTTTTCAGGGCCCGGTCAAAGCCCGGCCCGCCGGGCCTTTTGTGCATCTCTACTCTCTATATAATATCTCTTGTGGCTGATTTTTAAGGTTAAGACTATTATTAAAAACCCTAGCCAGCAAGAGAGAAGAGGGGGAGAGCATGAAAAAACGAATTTGTGCTAGTGCACATCCGATCCTTGAGGTCAAGCATTTGCGTGGATACCGATAGAGCGTAGATCGCAAGAGCGGGATGCGTGGTGATTGAACAAGCTTTGGATCTCCATTATTCTTCTATTAATGAATTGTTAAAGCTTCTTAAAGTAAACAATCTGATCTACGAATTAAATATCAATTTTCGCATGGATCCTGCATTTGGGTTTCGTTAATTCTGGTTTTTACAATTTTAATTTACGTTTTCCGCTGTGTTTTATGCATCGAAACCCAACCTCACTTAACCAATTCACAATAAGACAAATGAAGGTACAATTTCCAGAAATCAAGAAACAAATCATTGTAGCACATTGTACATGGAGATGGTCCATGGACAGGTGTCAAGCCTACAGTTAAAACTTGGAGAGAAAGAAAAGGAAACACACACAGCAAAATATAATGAGCAAATATCAGAATTATGGTGGTCCTGATAAAGCTGCAACGAGTCTCATGCATAGTATAGGACTCCCAGCTGTAAAAGGGTGTGCACAACTCACAGTACAATGTCTTATTAATAGTGTGCATACTCCATACTTTTGGTTGTGTAACAGAAAGAAGATTTGCATTGTAATATCTTCTTTCTCTCTGTAAGCCAAACTCGAGAACTTGTTCTTGAGAAGAAACCAAAAAACCGCCATTATTTTTCTTGAAGTTGTATCAACAATTTCTTTATTATTAATAAAGTAAATTGACCTAAATACTCTCTTGTTATTACTAGCATTTGATATTTTGGTATTACAGCTTTCGTGTTTTAGAAAGAAGTTCCAGAAGTTTGAAACTAGTCATTCACCCCTACCTAGTTTTGTTCCATTTTAGAAGTATCACATTTGTCTTCTAGATTACAGAGTTGATTATCACTCTGCATTCTTGAATAAGTAATTCAAAAGTCTCTCTGAAGCACCAAATCTTGATGAATTTAATCAGCATGAGAGGCTCCCCCTAAGACAAGTGCTCCCCATGTGTCTGATGCTTCCTCTATGTTAATGAAGAATAAGCACAAGTAAAATCATCAAACTCTTCTAATAATGTGACTTCTTTCCTTTTTGCTTGACCTTCCTTAGATACTTTGGATCTTCATATCAGCATCTCCATGAATTGCTTTAACCTTAGTCTTCTACATTTTCATTGATCTTTTCTTGATTATTCTAGCATTTAGTTGAAGTACCATACTTCCATAATTAGCATTCTTTTGGTGGAGTCCCAGTGATAAATATCCACTCTATCCTTGCCTGCAATCTTGTGATGTATTGCAGACTGGCTTCTTTCCATGATAACAATTCCTAGATTTTATCATTGTCATCTCTCATATTAGATTCTTACTGTCATCTCCAAGATCCAATCATGAGGCAGCTTTCTTTAGTGATAGCAGGGTTGTATCACTCTTCTTCAGTTTCCTTCTGCCCTGCACCTACTCAAACAATCAAGTTGTTCTTGGTACCCAAACTCTGCTGGGCCCAGACTGGTTAACATTCTTACTACATGAGGCAATCTTAGTTTCCATGTCAGTATGTGTGTGTGTGTGTGTGTGTGTGTGTGTGTGTCTAAGTGTGTATAGTACTCATATGAATTATCTTATTCATCATCTATCATAAGATAATCTAGACATATGCCATAATATGAGAATTCACAATTACTGGTAACTTCATTATTGATTTTAACTGTTTCTTTATTGATAGGAGAAATTCTCTCTTAAGTAAAATCAACCTCAGATATACACTATTGCTTTCGAACTAAAGGTCCTTCATCAAGTTCCAGTGTATGTTTCCTAAGAATGTTTTGTTTCCATTTGATAAAAATGAAGGAATATTCTTGAGATTGAATCATCCTTGTTTTTGATTCGGAGAGGATCTTCCTTTTTCAACAAGTAATTGTTAAAATCTCTACAGATTTTACTAGCATTAGACATATTAACAAGATCATCAATCCTACCATGAAGTCTAGATAATTCAGACATAATAGATTGAGTACCACCAGATTCAGCACGTACCACATTAGCAGACTTGCATTGAGTTAGAGGATATAATAGTGATCGAGTTAAAGTTTTTACCTTCCTTGAGCTAGATGATTCTGCAGCATCATCTGTTTTTGCCATCAATGCAAGGTTAGCAAATTCCATTTTCTCATTATCATCAGTGACATCTCAACACTTTCCTTCTGCAATGTATGCCTTGCTAGACTGTTATTTCTTGAGCAGTGCTCATACTTAGCTTCAAGCTCCAGATAGGCTTTGTCTTTCTTGACTTGATTTGGCCTCTTGCATTCAGTAGCAAAATGATCAAGTTCATTATAATTGAAACACCTTATCTTGGATTTATCAACATAACCAGTCTTCTTTATCAACTTGTTTCCCTTGTAGTCACTTCCACCTTCACTAGCTCATGGCTTGAATGGCTGATTCTTTTAAATCTCAAATTGGAAAATTTCTTAGCCATGAATTTGTTGTTCATTTTTTCAAGATCTTCTATGGTGCAGAACTCATCTTCACTATGCTCCTCTTCACAGTCTTTCTCATCATCAGAATCAGACATTTCTTCATCAAACTCTTCAATATTTATTTTTCCTGAAAACTGTGATTCTCTCTTGACAAGCTTCCCAACCAACAATGCACAAGCAGTATTAGCCATAATACCTTGCTTGGATTGAATATATCTTTTCTGAAACAGCTCTAACTTATAGGTTTTCACCACACAAAACATCATAGCTGATTTTGGATAGATCTCTTTCTCTTAGTGAAGATATCCTTGACTCAAGATGATCTGGAAAAGTTAACAGAAATTTCATGTTTAACTCTTTTGTCCCATAAGTCTTGTCATGAAACTTGAGATCATTTATGAGTCTATTGAATCTTTCAAACACTTTAGTGATGCCTTCATCTTACTTTGTCATAAAGGCTTCATACGTAGAAACAAGAACCTGTTTCCTGTTTTCTCTCACTTCCTCAGTGCCTTCACATAAAACTTCTATGTGATCCCGCATGAGTTTTGCACTACCAAAATGTGAGATAGTACCAAACATGTCTAGATTCATAGATTCACAGATGATTAGTTTAAGACATCCATCCAAACTAAATTTTTCTCTTTCTGCCTCATTGTATTGTGATGGATCTTTTGGAACAACTCTTGCTGGTATGAATGTTGTTTCTTGAGTTGATTCAGGAATCTTAGTTTGAGGAACAAAATATACATGGGTTGGAAGCTTTAATGAACAACATCATTTTCTTTTTCCACAGAACATAGTGCTCTCTGTCAAATTTTGAAAATTTGAAATTTTGATAGTACTTAGCTTTTAGAAACTCATGTTTGTTTAGATCTTTAACTGTATGTGTGTGTACAGCCTGCTTTGATACCACTTGTTAGAAAACAAGGATCCCAAAACTATGCAGAGGGGGGATGAATGACTAGTTTCAAACTTTTGAAACTTCTTTCGGAAACACAAAAGCTATAATACCAAAATATCAAATGCTAGTAATAACAAGAGAGCATTTAGGTCAATTTACTTTATATAATAATAAATAAATTATTGCTATAGCTCCAAGAAAAAATAATGGTGTTTTTCTTGGTTTCTTCTCAAGAACAAGTTCTCGAGTTTGGCTTACAGAGAGAGAAAAGATATTACAATGCAAATCTTCTATCTGTTACATAACTAAAAGAATGGAGTGTGCACATATTAATAAGACATTGTACTGTGAGATGTGCACATCCTTTTACAGCTGGCAGTCTTATACTATGCATGAGACACGTTGCAGCTTTATCTTTCACTTTTTGTGTTTCCTTTTCTTTCTCTCCAAGTTTTAACTGTAGGCTTGACACCTGTCCATAGACCATCTCCATGTACAATGTGCTACAGTGATTTGTTTTTTCATTTTTGGAAATTGTACATTCATTTGTCTTATTGTGAACTGGTTAAGTGAGGATATCGTGAACTCTAAAACTCCTTGTCATCATACTCTACAACATAGTACAAATTTGGATTTCACGACATGAGACTTCTCGATATTAGACTTCACGATATAGATTAACCTTGACTTCACGATGTGAGACTTCACTATATGAGACTTCTCGATATAGAACAATTTGACTTGTCGATATTGATGACTTCACGATATAGCTTTGATTACTTCATGATATAGCTATTCTAGACTTCACGATATTCGGCTAGAGAAATTTCTGCAACTTATTATCTTCAATATTTTTCTTCCTTCAATTTGATGCTTGAACAATCTTTGTTGAGCTTCTACCAAATTGCATAACTAGTGTATACAAGAATATTGTAAGGAGATCCTTAAGCTCATTATAACAGTTGATCTGTCTAGAAAAGCAAAAGACAAGTACATTGAAACTTATCACTAGTCCAAATGGTAGAATCCATTTGGCCATGTAAATTGACATTGTTACTGAGTAGGCTTGTTATGTTGGGATAGACATGTCGTGTACCTAACAATAACCATCCATTACCCAGTAGTTTGTCCTAAATTTTAATAAAAATAAATAATAAATAAATCTAAACTCTTGACATTGGTATAGGATTTTTATCTTCCTTTGTCCCGACTCTCCATTACTTTGGCCGTTTGGACTGCTCGAACAATACTACCATGAGGAACACAACTTCGCCAAATCAATTGAAGTTCTACATCGCCAAATCATACCAATTTTAGGTAAGGTATCACTTCCAATCTCCTTTTATAGCTTAGGAAGGTAGATTATGTTTGTGTTTTATTTTTAAATCAACGGGTAACATAAAAAATTTATATTTACACGCGCGCGCACACACATTTGCGTCATTATATTATCTTTGTTTTTGGAGTACTTCAGCTACGTTTTTGGAATGATTGTTATAGCTCCTTTTACCAAAAACCCAAAAAAAAAATTGTATATATACATTATTGTATGTTATGTGTTTGGGAAGTTTTCCAGATAAATTAGTCATTGTAATATAATAGAATTTATAGACTTTCAGCTGCTTCCCTCATATTAACCCAATGCTCTCCATTTTAGAGTTAATGACTAAGTAGCCATAACTATTTACTAAATATGCTGACAAACGTTTTTAAATTGAAAGCTAAAATTGTCTTAAAGTTAATCCATGTAATAATCTAAATAATATGAATTTCTATTTATTTAATAATTTTCTAATTATGTAAATAATGTTAACAAAGATAATATGTTCCTTATGCTAACATATTATCGGATGACAATGTCATTCATAATGTTTATTAAGCTTCAGTTAGACAATAAATTAATAAGGATCTTGCAAAACACCATCAAAAATACAATTAAAAGTTAGACAATAAATTAATCGAGGATAATGTTATGAAAATATAGTTTAAATTTCCTCATTGTTACTTCTAAATTCTAATTCTTCACTGATCTTCTTATATGCCCATAAGATAATTATCCACGCTCTGATTCACAATAGCAAAGTACATTTGATAATATTATATGTAAGTGTATATTGCTTTTCCTAATTAAACTTTTATTGCAAGCAACATAATGCACCTGTTATTAGGTAGTAAATGAACCAGAGGTTCTTAACTCTTACGTTTTCATCACATATACAACAATATTTAGATCTTAAAAATATACTTAGATTAAGTTGGTACATAAATACATATACATGCAATTATGATTAGGAGTGCTGGCAACAATAGAATAGACATTGTTAATAACTAACTCTAATTTATTTGCTCATTGACGCGCTTGCCATCTCATTTCGCGCGCTTGCCAGATCACTTCTTGCGCTTGCTTCAAGAGCTTGGAAAAAGTGACGCAGTAACACTTGGAAAAGGGTAACCTATTTCATGCATATACGAGTTTTAAAATTCTAATTATGTACATATAATTTGCTAATTTATTAGATCAAATCATAGAGGAATATAAGTTTCCACGGTCCTCGAAACATATTATTGATACTTGACTAAATGTATATCTATATCTTACAGTGAGTGACTACTTTGATAACTTTTAGATGAAAAATTAATTTGCTCTTTGCTTAATTGGCAGGTCACTAGAACATATGCTAAGAAAGATAGATTAGTAATCAAATTTTTTTTCTGATGTAGTAGCCATTTGGAAATGCAAATAAGATCTCACTGATCATGGCCATTTGGTCGGTTCGTCTTATGATTTATTTTGGAAAGTTGCATGGTGATGTTTTCTAGCAAGATGATGGAATTCCCAACATGAAAGAATCAAATTTATGTAAGAGGAAGACACTCACAAGAGTCAAAAAACCAAGATTATATTCCGGGTACAAAATATTCTTGGTATTTCTTATTCTACTTTTTAAAAAATTCTAAATAAAATCATTAAATTGACTCTTTTTTTAGTGGTCATTACTAAATTTGCTTTTGAGTCGGATTCTCGAGCATCAAACTGAAAATAATGAAGAAAAGAAAGAAGAGGTGAAAACAAATATTTTATCTTTTTACTTGGTGCACTTCATGGTTATTCTGTTATTAACTAACAGTCTATTATTATAAGTAGCTAACCAAGTTCATCCGAAGAATGTGTATCCAGTCCCCTTAATTTTTTGCACACCATGGGGAAAGCTACCAAAAAACATACCTTGACATCCGAAGCTTGCTGACTTTGCCAACTACATGAAGAAAACACAGGGAAATGTCCATTTTTTCCGCTTCTGTTGATGGTAATTAATTTCAGAATGCCATGAAGATGCCAAAAATTCGTTTAAGCAACTTAGTACCTATATTGAATACAAGTGTTGTGGGTGTTGCAGAGATAATTGTAGATCTTAGTACATCTATCGGCTTCAGAACCATTATTCAAAAATTGGGTCTTGCGAATCTCAAGCTAAATATCGCGGTGATAAGATATCCTGAGATGTGGAGGCGTGGAAATTTGACTGAAATTCTAGATTCTTTTGTCAGAATAATGAATGACTGTATTGTTGCTATTAAGACATTTTTTATCGTCAAAGGTCTTGACGAAAGTCCTAATGAGTATAAAAGACACCATAGTTAGATTGGTTTATTCTAGATTGTAAAAGATGGTGTAATTGTTCTCCTCCCACATCTTTTTCTTACCAAAACTATTTGACTGTTATATGATTCAAGTAATCTATATACGTAGAGAATGTTGTAGGTTCTTCATTCATTCAAACTGATGTAAATAAATTTCTATATTATCTTTGGATGCAAGTTGTGACATCCTCAAATCCGGGGTTAAGATTTAGGATTCACACACCTCTAAATACTAAATAAATAAATAATAAACAACCCCGGAAGCTACTAGGATCTACACAGGATAAAGTATGAAACATATTACAACTACTGATCAAAATATAAAAATTATTACAACCCTTTTTATGCAAAATAAATACAATTCCGACTTGGAATTGTCAGATAACCCATTTGTATCTGATCCCAAAAGTTATACAACCCAAAAGCTAAAAGAGATCCTCACGCAAAAATCCTTTTACCTGATCTGGGATAGAGAATCTAATGGTGCGCAAGGGACCATTATAGACACTCTTTCTGGATGTGCGTCTCCTACAAGTCACCAAACTACCTACACACATTTATTAGCTACATGGGTATCTCCACACATCTGGAAATGACATGGGCTATCTATATTATGTACTACACAACAATAGTAACACTCAACACGCATGCGATGAAAACATGGTCGACGTACACGCATCTACCAAAAATCTGCTCAATTCTGACCACGTAGATGTTAGATATGCGGAACTATCCAAGTGGGTATCCGACTACGAAAACACACATTGTTAGGTCCCAAAGTATTCATTGTAAAAGGGGGGCTGAATGCAATACTTACAATTATTTCAATTTCTTTTCGAGTTCTTCGTTTAGTTACGCAACCGAAATAAACACAAACAAGTTCGAGGAATATATCGTTGTATTAATATAAACCTTGATTTTGCTACACTCTAATCAATAATGATTAGCTACAATAAATTCGACAGCACAACAGTACAAATACAAACTTTAGAAAATTTATCGCCTTCAATGGAGCTCTCGTATTTGTAGTTGGCAGCTGAGGAAGATAACCAACAGAAATGAATACTTTTGCTTCTTTTTAGTGTATACTTTGTCAAATTAATTACGTGGCTTAATTACAGCCAAGTTAATTAAATTATGCTTCTGTAATCATGGAATTGTTAAGGCAAGTGGTGGCGCCAAGGATGAATCATTTGGTTGCGCCTAGAGTGATCAAACACTTAACCAATATCTTTGTTTTCTTGGTGGTGCCAAGGGTGAGGCTTTGTTGCGCCTAGAGTGTATTTAACTTGGTTATAAGCTTCAAAGGACCAAGGTGGCGCCAAGAGTATCATTCTTAGAGAGGGTGGCGCCTAGAGTGGCCTTGATAGAACTTAGAAATTATTACCAAGTCCTTGGTGGCGCCTAAAGTGAGTTTGAAACTCCTTGGTGGCGCCACTAAGTTTATGACTTAGTTAAATCTTCTTAAATCCAACCTGGTGGCACCAAGAGTGAAAGCAATAGAGTATGTGGTGCCTAGAGTAGAGATTTTGACTTAGAAGATTTTTCTTCAAGTTATTCTTTGAACTGTATTCCAATCTTCTGCAGAGTTGATCCACTCTTATCTGTATTAACTTGATTTCTTCTGTATGATCAAGTAAACTCTGTTCTGATGTGTTGACACTTAGTGCACTGGTCTGGTTCACAAACGACTAACACTGAATTGAATTTCCTTGATCTCTGTACAATTCTGAGTTGATATTGCCTGTAGATTATTCCATGCTTCGTCCATTGAAATCCTGTGATCTTCAATACTTGAACCAACATACATTCCTCTGACTGAAGGTCTTCTGAACTTTATTTCTTCACGAAGGCTTGAACATGTTAATGAACTTCTTTCCGTTATTCCGTTACGAACTTTAATATTTAGGATCATGTTTTGATTCTTTGTATTTATCCTGTCTTCAATATTCAGGATTTTTTGTGCTTCATAGGTTTAATATTATTTGCCTGTTTCATATCCTAGTTGAGTTATATTACCTCTATTATATATTAATTTACATTATGCTTTACAATCTCCCCCTATTTGATTGTTTGAGTTCGATAAGAAAATCCCCAGAGGATAACTCAACTGACAAATAAGAAAAAACAAAGTACTGAAAGCAGGAAATAATATTAAATGCATTCTGGATCATATATACATTTACAGATTTCTTTTGAATGGAAATACAAAAACAAGAGGTGTTCCTCTAGCCTGAACAAATATAACTATGTCTTCTTGACTCTTGGTTTCCTTTGTTTCTTGTCTGGAGCTGGGGTCTTCTTAGTATTANATTGATGTGAAGATTTGTCTTTCCTTTGACTTGCAAGCTTTGCTTCAATTTCTGAGATTCTGAGTCTGACCAAATCTCTTGCTTCGACTTCCAGTGAGTTAACAGGTTCAGGGTCCTCCAGGTTCTTCAGTAACATTCTGAGATAGACTAGATTTTTTAATTTCTTCACAGTGTCAAACAACATAAATGTCTTTTTTGATATAACAAAGACAGTTATCCTTTTTGGATAGTCTTTGTTGGTGAGATTGCAAAGCTGTATGAACAGGAAGACGTGATAACTCAACACTGGAACAAGACAAGTAAATAATACTACGTCTACACAGAAATCAGGAAGAATTGAAGACAAGGCAAATACAAAGAATCAAAACAATAGAAGAAGTTTTGAAGTCTACAACAGGTCACTAAAAGAAGTTCACTAACATGTTCATGCCTCAGTGAAGAATAAAGTTTAAAGACTTTTAGGGTTTCAAAAGTGTTAAAGATTCAATGTAAAAGTGCCACCAGAAGATTTCAGTGTATTAAGATTGATTGAAGATAGACAGTGTTCGAAGCATAGGAATCTGAAGAATTGAAGACATGGTAAAGACAAAGGTTAAAGAAGATAGCTGAAGTCTTGAAGTTATACTCATTGAAAGGAGTTCATTTATATGTACAAGCGTCAGGGAAGAACAGAGAAT
>PHNY01030833.1:24748-49750 GCA_003724115.2 Anethum foeniculum | reverse complement strand
ACTTAAGCACTTTCATCTGTCAAATAAGATCATTTCACTCTCTTGCCAAACAGTCTGGTTAATATCTGAATGTGCTTTGAGCATGATAACGTGCATTTTCAAGACAGCCAAACAGGCACTATGTGTCAAATGGAAGCCTTGATGATCTATTGTTCAACAAAAATGAGCAGGAAAAGAAGCTACTGACTTGGCAAGAAAGATTCAAGATACTCACTGGTGTTGCACACGCATTGTTATACCTTCATGAAGAGTCTGAGCAGATGGTAGTTCACAGAGATGTGAAGCCAAGCAACGTCCTAATAGATGCAGATCTCACGGCAAAACTTGGAGACTTCGGTTTATCCAGAACTTATGGCCATGGAATGAACCCGCAGACAACCCACATCGTAGGAACACTAGGTTACCTGGCCCCGGAACTGACCAAAACAGGTAAGGCTACAACAGGCACAGACGTGTATGGTTATGGTGCACTTATGCTAGAGGTGGCATGTGGAAGGAGACCAATTGAACCACACAGAATTTCTGAAGAACTGGTATTGGTAGACTGGGTTAGGGAACTGCACTCCAAAGGGGAGATTTTTCGAGCAGTTGATCCTGATCTGGAAGAATACAATCAATTTGAAGCCGAGCTTGTACTCAGTCTCGGACTGCTTTGCGCTCATCCTAATCCTGATCACAGACCTAGTATGAGAAGTGTTGTTCAAGTTTTGCTGGGCGATGCCAGCCTTCCTATGCTGCCTTCAAATTTACACCTAGAAAATGCTGGAGTAATAAGAAATTATTCAGTTATCTACGAATGTGATTTCGCTGATTCAAGCGATATAGAACCATCATCACAGAGTACAAGTTTCTCGAGGTTTAACACATTGTCATCTGATAAGAGGGCAACAGCAGTTACTTTTTAAACATTGTGTTCGTCAAAGTAGCGTTCAAAATTCCATTTGGACACAATTCTTTGTCACTTGCATACTATCAGCCAAAGAATATACTCCATCCACTTATATGCTTTTGCTTTACTACGTAACATGCGAGTAGTCACATAGCTTACCATTTATTTCTTTCTAACTTTTCTCAAAACAGTATGTCATTCACATGACATGCTTCCACGTGTCAGCGCTGGGAAACTGGAAAAAAATGCCAGTCACCAGTGTACATAATACATATTACAAAAGAAAAGGAGTCATACTACGATTACTATGACGCTTATCCAATGACACAGGATAGTTGTCAATTCAAGTGACATACCATCTCCCTGAGAATCAAGTGATAAAGTTTTACATAGATATCACAGATGAGGGGGATGTAATTTTCTAAGAAAGTAAATCACATAATTTACTGGAGATGGTAATATGAGTTGTTTCCACATAATCTGTCCACGAAATTTCTTTTATAACTTTGACCAGCCATGTATCGCATTGGATCCCTACTATTGCTTTAAAACAAGTTTGTGGTACCACCTATTTGCGATAAAAGACAAGCGGTATTATGTATCACTAGTTTATAACTAAAAAGTCAGTAGATTGTACTGCATTGCAAGTGGGATATTTTGCATCAGGACATGCATATAAAACGGATAAGCAGCAAGCAGCTCCAACTCGGGAATCAAGTAACAACTGGAATGCTTTATCATATAAGCAGATTATTTTTTTTTGGGGGGGGGGGGGGGCAATATATTTTTAGATGTGCATCTAATTAAGTCAAACGGTACCCGAGTGCACAAACTATAGACAACTTAATTTTCAGTAGCTAGCATACAAACAGGTCATTTTCCTGTCAGTATTATCGGGGAGGGGAGAGTTGGGTTGGCTTTGGCTTGAAGGCCACCTCAAACAACCCCTAGCTACTTTGTAAATACTCTGGTTCATTTTTCGTATATCATTAGGCAAGTGCACAATATAGTTGCACCTTGATAAAACTGATAAATGTGAAGATTTTTCATATTGATAGAACTGTCACGTTTCAAATTAAGTTCTTGAACTTTAAGCTTCCAATGCACTCTAGAGTCTAGTCATAGAGATAAACAACTGATACCAGTGATATGTGCTTAAGATTAATTCAAATTGAGATGAGAATATATTCATCTATCAAGGTAGACTAAAATTATCTCTAAAGTACAGCAACCAAATATAGTCTTGTCATGCAAGGTATTTAATATACAAACTAAACTACAAACTGCAGATAGCAAGTAAGAAACTGGCGCTCACAGATTTAACAGGATATGGTCTTGAAGCAAAAAATCTCCATTCCGTGTGATAAAGATCTAGCACTTTAGAAGGAATTTAAGTTGTTAAAATGTGCTTCTCAGAGTTAAGCTGCTCATGTATTTGTTTGAATTTCTCTTGAAGCCTCTGGATCTGCAGATAGGCAATCACATAAACACATGAATATGGGCAAGGAATATAAGCAAGACCAACATACAGGAGAAGATCACAAAAACAAATTGGGAGACGTTACCCTTTTTAGCTCAATTTCGGTGTCTCTCTTTTGTTGACCGAATGAATGTCGCAAATTAGTGATGTCAAAAACATTATCCAAGTTGTCTTCAAATGCAGATTCTAAATCCTCTCGAAGAAGTGCAGGCAACTTGTCCACAACGGGCATCAGTAGAAAGCAATTGAACTGCAAACAGAGATGATGCAATTCTTCTTCATCATAGACTCAGAAAGGCTAACTAATAATAGACCAGAACAAAGTAGCAAAAAAACTTGAAAATGCCATTAGGACAGCCATTAAATATTTAAATGACAACAAACAGATAAAGATGTGAAACAATCAGAGCTTCTTTGAATTGATTTTATCAGTTGATTAAGGATTTCCCTCATCTACCAGTTCTGAAATGATCACTATATTGAAAAACTGTAAAAATGAATAAAGAACTAGAAGAATTAAAACCTACTTTTAGTTCAACTGAAGCCAAGAAATATTCTCTTATTCCATGGAATATCTGTTGTACCAAAGCATAAACAATTCTTTCGGATGAAGGAGCAAGTCTCCTGTTCCATAAGGTGCTATCTAAAAGGTCTGCTAGCCTTGTCTCCGTTGTTTGCAAATTTGTGCTTGAGTCGATAGCTGAAGCCAAATGACTAAGCTTCACATCTGTCCTTGCCTTAATTTCATGCTTATCATTGGGCACTGAACTAAAAGAGGAATCTTGTGATATATTGGCAGGCAAAGCGTTTCCTATAACAGACTGTTCATTTCCACCAAATGAGTCTAAGAACTGACGTAAGCCAGCACGATTCTGCAAGTCATGGAACCAGGTTAAAAGAAAGATTAGCACAGACAAGCAAGGTACAAAAAAATAATATTGAGAAGCAATATGTTCTCCATAGCACAAGACAACTCCGAGATAAAGTTCTTTTTTAAAAAAAAAAAAAATCAGACCGGGCATGTCAAAACCATAGATATGGCAGAAAATGAAAACTAGGAAACAATAACTAAAACCCAGAACGACAGCAATAGGTACACACTGTTCCAGTGGTTAGTTGGATAATCAGGTATTAATCGGAGCATTATTAGGTTATAGTTTAATGTTTCTAATATTTAGTATAATTTATGATAATATACTCTAAAAATAAATTGGTAGACAATTACTTCATTTCACATATAATTTTTTAATTAAGATACATTACTACAATAGATATGGTTTCAATTTATGCTGAACTTGTTTGAATTTCTTTTTTTCTTTTTTATATATAGAGATACATTAATAAATGTTAATATTTTAGGAGAAAATCGGGTGTGGGATGGACTTAGACATAATCGAATCAGTAGAGACCCTTATGGGGATTGATCAAACTATTCAAGAATTTTTAGAACACTCCACATTCATAAAAAGCTAGATATAAATGTACGTCATCAAACATATATTTAATTGTTATATCTTTCAAGAAAATGTGCATACTACCAAAAATGCCAATCAAATATTAAAAAAATACATCCCAAAGTCGACCTTGTTGTGAAGAGACCAGCTCACATAACGTGTTGTGCTTACTAAGTCTTCCATGCACCTGGAAAAGATATAGAGTGATAGAGGAAAGATTCACTCAGCAATACACACTAATTTTTTTTATTTTTTTTTGCCAAGTAATTACAATAAGTATTTAAAAACCAATATGAGCAATACACTTTTGCTTAAGTAAATAATGTATGCATCTGAGAAGAATTAGAAACACTGAAGAGCATACATCTAGAAGTAAGCTGATGACACTAAATGAACTGAAAGCAATCAATTTGTACAGTTGCTAATACATACAACTATAAATTAAATAGGAGCAGAAACACACTAAACTAATAGTGGGACAGATTTCTCATGCATAAAGTTAGAAAAATCAACAAGAAGAATGTTGGTTTTACCTTAATTTAACTTTTATGTAATTAGTGGTCAACAGAAAAAAAAAAAAGATCGGTTTTTTAACTTATGACTTAAACCTGACTTGTAACATGAATTTCGGAAAGTGAAAAATATGCACTTGTTTCTGTGATTTCTATTAATAAATTTGTTTTTGACTACTACAGTTAATACTATCCATACCGCATGTAACTTTTAATATATTTTGTCAATTATTATTTTAATACTAACTTATATATCAATTGTACCAACCAAAGAGATATAGAGGGTGTTTGATTTAACGTATTCTCAATATGTACTTATTTCTCAGAAAGAGTACCAAAATAGGTGCTTATCCTGAAAGTACTTAGTTTGAGATACAAGTATTTCTTTTTGATATTAGCTCAAACAAACACACATAAAAAATGAGTTCTCTTATAACTTGAAGTGATTTAGCAAAAAAAGAAAAAAGAAAATAACTTGAAGTAGTGACTGTGGAGATTAGGGTTTAGGTTCGTAACAGATGATCGTAGTTAAGAGTAGGTTTAGCTCTTATCCTAATCAACAAAAGCAAATATGAATACTTTTGGAGTTTTGGGAGATCTGCTAAACAATTTGTATCCAATGTAAGACCAAATTAGCATTTAGTAAGTACCTCTATACACATAAACCATATTAGAATATACATATGTAACTATTGTAAAACCTGATATCTCCTCTCTTTTTTAATATACCTCAAAATTCCCTTGGTAGATAGACAAGAGAGAGATGTAAAAAAAATATACAGGATTAGAAAGATTAGGTTTTTGTAATTACAAGGAACTACTCTATATATATATATACAACTAAACAACTAAATATTATCCGCTAAAAAAAGCCACTAGGTAAAATAAAATTTTGAGTAAATGGTGAGGATTTAGCTATGTATATGTATGATAAATAATCAGTAATATAATTGCTACTACTATCATTAACTTTTCCCGACTTCTCCACCAACACTGTTCTGCATTAAGAAATAGAGCTTTGAACAAAAAAAAAATACAGTGCTCTGTATTAATTATAAAATAGTGTTCTTTTATAGTATAAATTTTATTTGATATATGTTAAAAAAAACTGACTGCCACAAATAAATTCTTTGATGAAGAAAGCGCAGATGAAACAGGACTACAGGAGTATACACATGTATAACACACCATCCACTTAATTCAGTCAATTTCGTATAGATCACAAAAGAGCAAATTTATCTGTTCATATAATCATAATCTCTTTCCCAAAGTTGGGAAAAAAGAAGAAGATGTAGATTTTCGAAGAGGAGATAGGAAGTGGGGAAGAGAGAGTTAAGGTAATTAGAATGTGATGCTTGTCTTTTAAGGATATTAGTCTGTTTATTAGAATTATCTATGTTGTTTTGTCAGATTCAGCAGAAACATCTAAAATGTGCACTCTATCACAATCCAAAGGTGTAGATTTTCTGATTTTGCTACTAAGTCCCCTGGTTCCTCTTCGAACCCTGGAATAACATTATATATATATATATATATATATATATATATATATATATATAGACACACACATATACATACATACATATATTTGGGTTGGTCTTGGGTACTTGGGGTTGACCCAAAATTGACCCAATATTTTCGGGTAGTTAACCCGAACCCCACCCGATTCTGAATTGCCTGACGCAAATTCGTAGTTTTTCGTGTCAAATTCACATTCTGAAATATCCCGAATTATCAGTACCCCTACCGGATTATATTTCAAGAGCTAAGAAGCTCGGAGATAAGAAAACTTGAAAGATTTTTAAGTTTGTGCACAAGTCAAGACCAGCAATCACTAAAAATTAACAGAAGCAGCACTTAATGATTCATTCAATTACTCGATAGAACTCTAAACATCTTAAGATGGAAACATGTGCACATATCTTGTAATGGTGCAAACTTACAATGAAAATTTTAAAAAATGTCAAGACAATCACAAGTTTGATATGTGCATTCTACAATATGGACGGTAATAGAATAAAAAAATTGATATCAAGAATGAAGGCTAACTTGTCACGGCATGATCTTTCAGTGGATTCTGCAAAGTTGTTAAAGGCAGAAGCAACACGCCTAAGAAACACTTCGTGGCCACTCAAATATTCACCATCTTTCTGTTGGCAACATTAAAAAGATCTTCAAGTAAATACGCAACTATTACGCCTTAATAGGATGAAACAAGAACGTGATTGAACAAAATTAAGATATTTGTTAGCACTAACAAGACTGACTAACAAGTGAATACATCAATAGAACACATACCTGAAGAAGATAAACAGAAATAGGAAGTAACCTCTTCAGGATATGCAGGAGCCTGCTGCCCAACTGTAAGCAATAAAGTAAAATACTTGTTAAAAATATATAATGTCAAGTCATGCATAAAAATCAGAATCAATCAAGAAAAAGTATATGTTGTATTATGTCCAGCAACGTGCTAAAGCTGAAAGTTCTAAGAACTAAGAGATCACTTTCCCGCTCAATATACGTAGCACATAAATTTTGATATTATTATAAGTAGACATTCAAGGATCATGCTTGTAGAACACGTTTACAAAGAGAATGGATAAAAGCCAGGATAAAGAGTCGCATTAAAAACTCTGAGCAATGTATTAGAAGCTGGAGTAAATGCCTGCATAAATAAATTATAATTTTAATGAAGCAGAAAATAGCTCCCGCGCATACGGACTATACTTGATCCCTGTCCACAATTTCATGTTCTCAGATAACTGACTTGAATCCATAACAAGCATCACAAATCGAGTCATAGCCATGTAATTACAAAGTCATTCTCCAACATGAACACCAACTGGAAAACACAGAACATTAAAAATGTGGCTTCAGTCAGTCAGCAAGGCCAAGGACACACCACTGACATCATAGCATGTTTGGCAAGGAAGAACAATTTTGTCTCGAGACCAACGCAACTTGCACATAACTGCATGCACATCACATTTTTGGGCAATATCAATGTGGTATAATCTATGTTACCCCTACTATTTATTCGGGTCAAATATCAAATTGGTCACTGAAGTGCAAACCATATATCACTTTGTTCATCGATCTCAACAAGGTATCATTTGAATCATTTAAGTTGGTCTAAATATCATTTGACAAGTTTTAACTTAAAAAATGCATAAAAGTACATTTAAAAATGATTAAAATCTGAAAAAAAATATGGACAATCAATTGTTTATAAAATTTTATTTATAAGTGGTATTGTGAAAAAAAAAAGGTTTTACTATATTTTAAATTAAATCAAAGAAAAATATAAAATTATAAACAAATAGTAAATATATTTCTTAAAATCTAAATATATTTATCTGAAATACTAGAATTCCTGAATTTTCATCTGGTTGTGGAAACATTAAAAAAATTGTGTAAAACTCAATAAAAGACTACTTTTGCTTCTCGAGCACATATTTAAACATATCTTTTGAATATTTGTTATGAATTTGATGATTCAAATGATACCCCGCTGACAGCGGTGAACAAAGTAATATCTGGTCACCACTTCGGTGATAAATTTGATATTTAACCCCTATTTATTCCATCTCATTTCTGAAGTACATGTGTCAGACTCTCAACATTTGGACATTGGAATGGACACTGCTACTTCATTGTGGGCTAATAAAAATGCAAAATTTACAAAATAATTCTCAATCTGGTAATTGGACAGGTATCCATGTTGGACCATTCTCGCCGAGTCTCATAACATGGGGAATAAGCATTAAATATACCATCTAAAAGCACTAACCTATAGACCCATATTCAAGGTCATAGGTTCAGAATGATGCTCTACTACATTTGTAGGCCCAAAAACAAGTATGCGCAGATAACTGTTCCTAATGGTGTCTATCCTCAGCATGATCAGACATAAGTTTTCTCCCTAACGCTAACTGTAACAACATTGCTTTAGCACAACTATACTTTTTTTTTTTGCTAATTAATTTTACACACAGCAGGAATCGAACGCTTGAACTCCCGCAAGGGGGACAAGAGTTCAACCACTGCACCAACCCTTGCCTATATATTCTGTTCCACAAGTTCATACTACTTTAGAATCCCCAAAATGTTCTAGGAAATAATCTACTCTAACAAGTTAACTTATGCCTAGTTCTATGCAACTAATAACTCCATCAGTCATGGATAATGAGGAGATAGGGCAACAAAAATCCTAGGCGAAGGTAAGGAGTTGACCACCTGATGAAGGAAAGGCTCAAATGTATCACGAGCTTTTGCAACGGCAATGACACAAGCAGTCCTACATGATCGAGAAGTGATAGGACAAACAGTAGGAATGAGGCACAAACATAAGAGATATCAGAAACTAAAAAGAGGCTTAAAATTGAGATCACCTTGAGTAGTTGGTTCCATCATGAATATCCTCCACTCCACATGCATTTACAATTTCTTCACGTGTAATTGGAGGACATTTAGTTCCGCCAACAACAAAACGAAATTCAGCCATTGCACGATGATATTGAGCACCTCCATAAAGACGCATGCCTGCATTCTGCATAAAACAGAAAATTAATATAAAACATCAAATAAGTTGGAGGACAAAATTACAGTTTGATGTATTTTGCTCTCTGATTCATTGCTGACGAGACTTAAACAACTTCATAGACATGCAAGAACTTGAATTTAAAAAACTAGGTAAAGACCACTGCAATGTGTCTAACTTTTGACGACAAAAACAAAAAATAAAGCATGCCCATTCACAAGACAAACCCCTTCGTGCAATTAAAAACCCAAATTGCACTTCAACATAATCATATAAACAACTTCGCAGACAGCCATACTAGGTGCTGCTGACTTTGTGTTGTTTAAGTGACCTTATGGTGCAACCCGGGTTGGCTTTTTCACCGCAATAGAATCTTCAGATCCTTCATTAAAAATCTTTTGATAGACGAAGTACAAGGAATATTACCTAGTGGGCAAGTCCCACACATAGTAAAAAGAGTAGATGTAAACAGAAATGATGATATTCCAGTTGAGTGACATGAGATTTATGATAAAGGTATCCATAACATGCATCTTACTGCAGTAACTTAACTTAGAGAATAGTGGACATGCAGTATCAGATATATTAGAATTCCGGGGCTTACGGGTATTAGCTTGTGGGGAAACTGAAGACCATCAGTAGCAACAAATGCCCCTCCATTCGCTCTCTCATCTTGTAGTGTTTCCCCTACAAAGAAAACATGGTTATTAGACAATGTTTAAACTCTTTTAGCAGAAAAGAATCATTTAGGTAGTTAACAAGTTTAAAAGGAATTAATATGATCAGATAATGCTAATATTTTCATAACAATTAAAACAGGTCCTCGTGTTGAATACACAGATGCTGAACAGTTCAAGACATTTTCATAATCTGGCAGCATCAAGACAGTTTACCAAATTTATCTGGAGGCGCAACCACAGTCCCTTTCAGCAGTAGCGATAACTGAGCAACAACGAAAACATAGTAAGAAGATATCAATTATTCTTAAAAAAACACCTGAATAAATCTAGTGGTAAAACAGTATATCTGAATAATAACTAGTATCATGGTTATAGCATAAATTACCCATGATTACAGTAGCAAGAAAAACAAAAGCTACATAATAGGCCTCTGTACTAAAAACCTGATTCTGGCATGATTTTTAACTCGAATTCTTTAATCATGTGCATGCTAAAGTGCCTATATGATTAAAGGATGAAGAACAAAAATCCAGACAAGTATAATTATATTGAGCAACTTAGTGTGGTTGTTTAGTGATGAGTAAATAACGATGAATTGAATTTTCAACATTTTGAAACCGCAAGCAAAACTTGCTAAATTTACTATCAATATAAAATATAAATTAGCAAACTAGGTTTATATAATATGGAAATCAGTAATTTAGATAGTATGACAACATCAAGTCACAGATGGACCCAAACCTTAGTCAGGAATAGATCATGAAAAGCTCTTCCTTTTTCCTTGAGTTTTATTTCATCCAAAGTGCTAAGAGGTACAAAAACAAGAGGAAAAGCGGAAATGGTGAGTTGTGCCCCAAAAAGATCATAAAACAGTAGTGTACTAAAATTGGAACAATAGGACGCTTGCATAAGCAAAAAACAAACCTGAGTTCCTGATTTATTTCACTAAGCTTTCTCGTGGTGCTCCTGTATTCTTTCTCAAGAAGTGGAATGATCAGTGGGACGCTATCCATATACCTAGTTGTGATTTACAGCTACAACCATGAGTCTTGTTTCTTTAAATTTTCAGAATTCTATGAGGCATATTAGAGATAAAGATCATATTGCTCTTATAAAGATTTTTAATGATGCATTGCAAATATCTCTTTTTTCTTAGTAGATTATAGTAAGAAAGACCTATCAACCTTTTCTGCAGTAACTCCTCCAAGAACAATCTAAGGCTGCTTACACCTATTCTACTTCTTTCTTGCTTTGAGAGTGACCTGCCCAATTTCTCCTCCAATGACGCCACATCTTCCATCTCCCTCAAAGAAATTGCCTACAACAAGAAACCAATAAGTTACAGAATACATATTATAACTATCTGTCCTTAATTTTCTAAGTCACTAATACCAATTTCCTTAGCAAAGACTTTAATTTCAGTGCACCTATGAAATAGAGGATAGCACCTATGAAATAGAGGATAGATTATTAATATAGTAGCAGGGAAAATAGTGGTCAAACATGAAAATAAGCAATTAACTTTAAAAATGATAAGAGTACCAAATAAACAATTAAATTGTTGTTAGTAAAAGATATTAATTTCTTGTGCCACAACACATGTCATCATAGATATCACAACGAACAATGACTTTATATAGCTACTAAACTGACTCAAGATTCTGGAGTCTCCTCAAAAACACTCTCTACTACTGGTAGTAGGCGCAAGTTCTATGAATGCCTTACCCTCTCCGGGTCCTACTTCCAAATGGGACACACTGTTTGATTTATTTTAGTACTGACCTTACTGTTTAGCTTATATATTTGGGCTTGTACTGCCAATGTAGTCGTGCTATCAGATAGAGCACTCACTTGCAGATGATACCAACAAAGTATTAGTTCACATTTTGTGAGAGAATATTTATACACTGATCTCGACAACGTAAGCAACACATTATAGAAATAAATTGGACATAAAGATACGTTATTACATAATAGCATACATATATTTAACTGAAGAATATACCTGTTTAAACTCATCATTGGATCTGTAAACAGATTCATGTCCAGAACCAACTCTTCCGGAAGGAACGGATGTGAAAAATGGAGAATCACCTAACATGAAGCCATCGAGAACGCAGACAGGAGGTGAAAGAAAAACTTCCACATCTGAAGCACGTGCAAACTGAGGTATTTTGGTGTCAAGCTTTGTTGAGACAACCACAGTCCTCGCAAGTTCGGGATCAATCTGTAAATATTTAGTGGAAACATCAAGCTTTTGCTTCTAATGTGAAAGATCCAAAGAAGCTCACCTCATAACCTGCTATAGATTTATTAATTACAGGAGCCATCCGTTCTTGATTACTAAATCATCGAGAAACGTATAATGTGTTGTACACTGGCTCTTGGATATAATCCGGTTTTTATACAATTGTAAAGAAGTATTCCGACTATGCAGAGACGTAATTAAGCAGATCTGAGATGGACATACTTGCATTACCACCCTACGTGTAGTTGCATTGCTCCAGTCATTGCAATCCTCAAGGCATAATATGATGAATTCCTTATGCTGCATTTTTGCACGCACTAGGGATTCTACTGCACGAGCTTGAGCCTGCCACATAAGCCAGAAAAATGACCAACATGCTACCTCATTTAGTTGAATTAGAGAGAAGAAAATTCTTGAATTGACTTGAACCTGTAAAGCACGGTTTTTTCGACCAGGCGCAGGAGCAACAAGCCCCGGAGTATCGATAATGGTGAGATTCGGACAAAATTTATATTCAACTTTAATAATTATCTCCTTTGCAGAGAATTGGCACGGTTCGTTCTCCAACCTCATGTTTTCAGCTTCAATGTAAACCTGAGCATATTTTTTTAAACACAAAGAACTTCTAATTACCAATAAATTCAAATAGTAGACATAAAGGACTAAAAACTTCCGCTTACAATTCGCAAAATAAACTTTTTTCTCAACTTTGTAATCCACATTATTGATCATAAGACATACTCCCCGCGCTCAATAATTATAAACTATCACACTTACTGCTTTTGTAATTTTAATTTCCTTTCCAAAGTGCACCCTAAACATTTCCAATAATGTACATTTAAAATACACATAATTATAACGCCATAAACAACTTTCAGCCATTTTACTAAATAAATAATGTAACTCAATTTCCACCACGTGCAACATCCAATACTCATTTATCTCTAACAAACCTAGACATTCCGTAATTTCGGGAAAATTAGTATAAAATTAGTATAACAAATACACAATGCACATTGATATACAACTCCAATTCTCCAAAATTAAACAATACATACACAATCATCAAGTGTATACACAATTAAACCTCAATTAATTGTATAATATTTGATAATCGAGTTTAAGATATACATTGTGTTAGAATATAATATAAGATCCTGGAAAGGGCCATTCTCTAACACCTTAAGGTTTTAGAGTAACTGGTTCCTTAACATGGTATCAGAGCTCAGGCTAGCGGGAGGACCCAAGTTCGACTCCCTGCTACCCCAAAATTCTCACAATTATTATGGACACGAAAGGCAAAGTTATGCCCCAAAAATGGGCGCCCGTGATCCACTCTTTTACCCAAAAATGGGCTCTCGAGTGGGGGAGTGTTAGAATATAATATAAGATCCTGGAAAGGGTCATTCTCTAACACCTTAAGGTTTTAGAGTAACTAAGGTTTTAGAGTAACTGGTTCCTTAACACATTGTCCTATTATGTTTAATTCATTCATTTATCGAGTTTAAAAATACGAAACGAGATAATGACCTGGAGGTCGAGAAGAGACTTGTGTTGTGAAACGGAAGGATCGGAGTCGGAAAGAAGGTAACAAAGAGGAGAATGACAATCAGGATTGAACTTCATATGAAGAGTAATAGGTCTACGTGTTTTTGTACCACCACCGACATGATTGAATTGGAATCCCATTAGTGCTTCAACTAATGCACTCTTGCCGTCGGTTTGGTGTCCGACGACGAGGACGGCAGGTGCGTCGAAGGGAGTCTCGAGCTCTTGTGCTAAGGCGTGGAGCTCGTTGTAGGCTTCGTAGAGACTCGATTGGTCTTCGTAGTCGTTTAGGTCTGGCATTTCTTGTGAAGATTGTGAGTCTCCAGACATTTGGGAGAGAGAGAGAGGGAGAGATTTTGTGAGAGAGGGAGAGAGAGTGAGAGAGAGGGGGGGAGAGAGAGAGACGTAGGGAGAGAGAGGGAGAGAGAGAGAGAGGGAGGGGGGAGAGAGACAGACAGAGAGAGAGAGATTGTGTGTGTGAATGAGTGTGTGGTGATTACTGTTGTGGCATTATAGAGGAGAGTTTGTTTTGTTGTTGTGAATGCTGTGGGGGTTTTGTCTGTTTACTCTTTTTGAATTTTGTTTGATATATCACACTTGAGTTCTGTGTTGTTGGTAGTCGGACTATTTATCATCATTTTATTATATAATTTTCATGAATTTTGTCTGTTGTTTTTTTTGAGAATTTTGTCTGTTGTTAAAAAATGTAATTCACCGATTAAATTATAATGAAAATCATGTACACTTATTGTTGGATTAAATTATCATTGATAATCGTCCTCTGTATTGTATCATCTACCCTTAGTGCACTTATATTATTACGGGTTACGTTCTTATTTTAGATTGCTTAATCTGCTGTGTGCAAGTGTTGTTGTATATCTTCCGCTCAATCTGATTAAAATCCCCAACATTAACAATGAATGCTATGACATGAATTTGTGATGATGAAGTTTGTAAACTCCAGCACAAGTATCGTACAACCCACTAAGCAAAAAAAGAAAAACAGAACTACCAGAGCCAGGCATCAGACACCATGGTGTATACTGTACATATTACTGATAATACTTCTTGTTTATGCTATGCAAATTTCAAGCTAAGATAAGCAAAACAAGCATCTTACAGAACGGCAGAAAGCAGTAGCTAATAAGATATTGTATGATCCTTACAAAGCAGCATTGCATTTCTACCCAACATACTTCCGCTGATCAGAACAAGAATTGTTCAATCTTCAACAACCAAATTCACTCACAAACACAAGTCCGCAGTTCTATACCGAAATTAAAAAGCAAGCTTAGCTTGGCCAACCACCATACTAGTTCACAATTCACTTCATCCAGCTCATTGTGAAGTTCAATGTATAGCTAACTTCATGTGTGATATATGGTCTATATAAGATGTACAAAAGCTGGTAAAACTGTGCCAGAAAAATTGCTTCAAGGGATCTAACACATATGTAAGATTTATGTTCTTCAATCTGTCTAATAGAGGTGGAAAATGAGTTTTTGTTCGCGGATATGGATTTCTCTACCTTGGGCAGATAGCAGCAAAAACAGGCAACGTCTTCCTCTTACTAGAACCATAGAGCACACTGTTTATATAAGCATCAACTTCTTCTTTTGAAAAAGCTTTGTCAGCGGCGGAGGAAGAACAAGGCAAGGCAACCTCAATGCCATCATCCAAGGGAGACCAGTCACTGCTAGCAAAAGTGAAGCTCTCAGAGCTGTTCGTAGCATTCTTTTGTTTGATAGGTGAGACTGTTTGTGTTGTAGAATAGCTCTTTCCAGCATAGTTCATGGCTTTCTCTACTTTGATAGGTGAGACAATTCGAATTCTTGAAGCAATCATAGTGACTGGTGAATCTGTAGTCGAAGCAGGAGAATTGTGTTGGGAGACTGTCTGTGCTGTCGGAAAGCTCTTTCCAGCAAAGTTCACTGCTTTCTCTGGCTTGATAGGCAAGACAATTTGAGGTTTTGAAGGAATCGCGCAGACAGGTGAATCTTTTGCTGATGCAGGCGAATTGTTCCGTAAGACTGCTCGTGGTGTTGAAGGGCACTTTCCAGCACAGATCATGGCTTTCTCTAGCTTGATAGGCAAGACAGTTTGAGTTTTTGAAGAAATCACAGAGACAGGTGAATTAGTTGCTGATGCAGGCGAAGAGTTCTGTGAGACTGTTCGACTCGTTAAAGAGGTCGTAGTAAATGGAGAATCTGCTCCAGATGCAGGAGAATTGTTCTGTTCATGACTCAAGCGACACTTAGAACCATATGAGCCTGAGCCTGAGCCTGAGCCTGAACTGTATGACTTGCACATCTGAATCTGCATATACCAAAAGACGTTCGTTTTAGTTGATGAAGAGAATATAGTCAAAATGAAGAGAATATAGTCAAAAAATTAGCAACAACATCTTTTCAACAGATGATGAGTTTATTTCTACATACTACAGAGATGACTATCTCTACCTCTGATTTGTTCTTGTTGGAAAATCGAGTTGGGCGCAGCTCTTCCTTTCCATGTGCAAACTGTCAAATATGGACTTGAGATGGTTAAAGGATATCAGATAGTAACAACTAATGCAAAGAAAAACCAAGAATCTGCATGAGACGTAATCATGCTCAGGTACTTTCAAGCAATTAAGATGCAAGACTTATTACACTCTGTGCTAAGTGATTTGCTTTACGGTAAAAATGGTTGAAACAGCAGAATAGATAGTTTGAGGGGTAAATCATCATTAATAAATAAAATGTAGCATATTGATCTAAACCATAATTTAGAGGTTTATAGTAATTGATGCCATGATTTTGAAAAGAGTTGCATTTAGTCCCAATGTTCAATTGCAAATACAGTTGCGGAATAGACTTAAAAAGACAAGATGTATTAATCCCTAAGAGTAAAATCTGCATTTCGTTGATTCTGTAGAAAGTTCTCTGGGACTCGGACTCAGATTCAGAATTGGTTTCATACAATAGAAATATAAAACAAACAAAAAAATCAGAATTTGATTTTATATAATGAATTTTATCTGCAATTCACAAGCCATATATGATTGCTCACAAAAGCTCTACTATAGCAGAGAAAAACTAAAGGCTTTTAATAAACTAGCTTAACTACTCATTTCATCTCTGTCAACCATCACACAGTCCTTGTTTTCCAGTAATAACAATATAATGAAGCACATTGTGCCCAACTGAGGTCAGCTCATTTCCAGAGTACCAGAACTTCTACTGAGACTAACACACATACTAAAAGAAATTTTAGCTACTGCTTCTGTGTACAAAATTATACATTATCTTTAATACTCTTTAAAACTAATAACAAACTGCTCCTAAAAATCTAGTACTGCAGAGGTATATAACAGGTGATAAGCTGCTGGACAATTAAAGAAGGAAAAACTGATATCTAACCATACGACAAATTAATACATATCAAAATTTAAACTTCACAATATTGGTAATACAGTACGATAGATGTAACTGAGACTTCTCCCGATGACATAGTCAGAGCACTATCGATTAAATACATTCTTGTGCTTGTTAATATATGAGCTAAACAAGTGCACAATCGATTCTTAGCGATAATTTTATACTTTTGTTCTAAACCCAACTTCCAACACTGTGATAAAGTCATTTTTGGTTCTCTCTCCGATTTGCTGGAATAGATACATTCACAAATGATAAACACTCTTTAAGTCTAATATCACAAATGTATTATCAGAGTTCAGACTATGCAGTTCAAGTAATGTAGTAAACAGGACTTTCTGTAAACAAACGTAAAAAACAGTACTTCACTTGCCAAAATTCTTGTTCCAAGTAATTTACACTATTAAACATAAGGAATGATATCTCGTTAAAGATAGCAGAGACTTCACTTTTCCAAAATTCTAGTTCACAAGTATGCAATTGATCATTTTAAGTTGATTAAATAAATCTATATTAAAGGACATTCCCGAAGGAATGATCATCTTTGTTTAAGAAACTATGCTCTTCGCAATTTCAAAATTATTGTTCCAGCCTAGCTTGGACTATCATATTGAGCATTAGACCTCTTCCATTCGCAAATATGCTCAATCCTCGACTTGTAGTATGCAAATGTGGAGCATAAGCTTATATAAAGATAAGACCATCATTTATATTACCTGGCATTTAGCTCCATAGCGACAACTGCCAAAATCCTCCCAAGACCGACAAATCTCAGTCTTATAAAAGCTTTTACCTCCAGAAGATGACGATCCGCCAGAATCAGACATAGACGATGAAGACCTAACCCTACTAGTAGTCACTGGTCCTACCAGAACCCCGTCCATCACAATCACATCCTCCTCCACCTTGACCGGAGTCTTAAATATCGTCTTTGGAGAAATCTCCAAATTCTCAATCGAAGACAACGGAGATCCTCCAGATCGGTAGTACCTGACAATCGGAGATTCCAGATTTTCTAAACTACTCAGAACATGTGGATTTGCACGCAAATCAAAACCAGGACCTCTCTGTGGATGACTACTGTTTCCACGAAGAGGTGAGTTGCTGAGAGGTGATACTCCACCACGCAAGGCCATTACTTTGTGAAGCTTAGAATTGTTATCTATATAAATCCTTTCCATTGAATGTCTCTCTAGTAACTACAGATACACAAACAAAACAAAAATTCATCAAGTGCTTTTAATTAAACTGAACTGCTACAATTTCATCAAAACAACGCATTAATCAACAAACTCGAACATTTATATGTACACATAAATATACAATTTTTTGACTATTGAACTCACGCCTAAATTGTAATCTCTCTCTCTCTCGTGTATATATATGTACAATTTTTTGAGTGTTGAATTCGCGTCTAAATTGCAATCTCTCTCTCTCTATCTCTCTCGTGTGTGTGTGTATATATATATATATGTACAATTTTTTCAGTGTTGAATTCGCGCCTAAATTGCAATCTCTCTCTCTCTCTCTCTCTCTCTCTCTCTATATATATATATATATATATATATATATATATATATCTTCTCTATCGCTATCGCTCTCTCATATATATAAATACACAATTTTTTGAGTTTTAAACTCGCGCCTAAATTGCGATCACTCTCGAACACTCAATCAGGCAATTCAAAGCTCAAATAACATGAAATTCACCAAAAATCGAAGTAATTCGTGTATAAGATGCATATATACAAACATTTATAGGTGATTACACAATATTATACATGTACATAACATCATTATCATCATCTATATACAGAAAACATATATAGAATGATGAGACGAAATCGAAATTGAGAGAGACAGAGAGCGAGAGAGAGCGAGAGAGAGAGAGAGAGCGAGAGAGAGATCGAGAGAGAGAGGAGAGGGGGGGAGAGAGAGAGAGAGAGAGAGAGAGAGAGCTGACCTGGATTGACGAAGCGAAATGAAGAAGCTTTGAGCTGCTAAGAGTTTGTCGTTGTGAATGATCAATTTTATGGAAGGTTACTCAAAAGGACTGAACGTTGATGCTGCATTATATACTTACTTACACGTACACGTGGCAATTTCTCTGGCTTGCTTCTAATTCCCCCAGTCTAATTTTACAGACAGTAATTTTAAAAAAAATTGTTCCGGAAATAATTAGGACGGTAAACGGATTGAGTTTTGGTAAATAATACTCGAATTCGAGTTTTTAAATTGAAATTATTTGATTTGTCTTTATAAATTAAATAAAAATATATTTAGACTTAAATCGATTTTTATTCATGTTCCGCTCATCTTACCCGAGATTAAATTTTTATAAATTGATTTAATTTGATTCCGTTCATTTTTTACCGAGTTAAGCTTAAAAATGAAATTTTATCAAAAAATAATTATGCTAGACTCACTTTTGAAAATAAAATGAGCAAAAAAAGAGCAATAGAAGAAGAAATGCTTAAATCTTGAACAAACGGAGTTCAATTTTTTTGGTGAACTTTGTTTTCCTTTAGGATCATTCTTCCAAAATCAGAGAAAATATCAATAGCCATCAAGAATTTGGCATTCCATTTTAAATCCTAATAGTCAAAGAGCTTTTCAAGTTCCCTATATGAAGAACATGCATTCCCAGTGCCACTTTTCTGTTCCCAGTCTCATCCACCATGCTCAAATGCTTGCAAACATCTACATTAAACTTAACAACTCCTTGTGCTTGTGGTGTCAAATGCACCTTTTCAAACCCCAACAAGTGTTTCTGTGGTGCATTGTGCACTGCTGGAGGACTCGAAAACAAGAACACTGTGTGGCTTCCACTCATTTGTCCTGCATTCTTTACTCTTAGTTCAATGTCGAAAACCACATTATTGCAACTCTCCTCTAAGGCGTCGATGGACTTGCACCTGGATGACTTGCAAACATGGCCTTCGGCTAGTGGAACTGCCACAAGTTTTGGTGCTTTTACTAAGTGATGACTGAATTCAGAGTAGCTTAGTCCGTCTCCAAATGTATATATAGTTGGCCCTGTGTAGAATCTGTAAGTTCTGCCCGGATAGCCCGTGGCAGGATCAGGTCTCATGTTCATGTTTGTCATGTTTACCTTGTTAACATATGATTGTGGATACCATGTCATAGGTAGTCTTCCACCTGCAACAAGAAAAGAATAGTCAAGTGTTAAAGGTGTTAATATAAAAAGTTTGATCTAATTTGTGTAGGATTATTTGAGTTTGATGGACTTGCTTGGATTGAAAAAACCAAAAATAACATCTGCTATTGCAGCTCCACCAGCTTCACCAGGGAAACCAACCCACATAATACTAGTGACTTTAGGATCATCTTTAGCAAATTGTATATCCATTCCACCTCCGGACATTATTACAAGAATAACAGGTCCTTTTGATGCCTTTGCAACTTGTTGAATTAGTAATGTCTGTTGTCCTGGAAGTGTAATGTCAATCCTATCGCGACTCTCAGTTTCAATAGATTGATCATCTCCTACTATCAGGACTGTTGCATCTGCTGTTGATGCTATTTTCGTTGCAGCATCAACTTGTGCTGTTGCACATGCTACATTGGCACAACCAGGTGCATACGATGTTGGAACTAATGCTGTTAGACCTTGCAAAGGAGTGGTATATTTGCATGGAGTACCTGCAATGAATACACAATAAAGTAGCAATTTTAGTGACTACCATGTAGAAGAAAAACCAATTTTGCTTACAAAATTTCATGCAAGTTATTTATTCAGACTGAAAATTTATTTCACAGGGATTAACTTATGTGTACACTGCTCCGAAGTATAAGTAGACATATATATAGATGATACCTTCATAGTTTGCAATCATGGTTTTTGTGACATTGGCATTAGGTCCAATTACTGCCAAGGACTTGATGGTTTTGATAGATAGTGGGAGCGATCCAGGGCTGTTCTTGAGCAGCACAGTGCCTTGTCTTGCAGCTTCTCGGGCTAGCTCTTGGTTCGCGGTGGTGCACACATCTTTGGGACCTAGTTGCCCATATAGTTGCTTGCTTGGATCACCATCAAAGAAGCCGAGTCTTACCAATGTTGCAAAATTATTTGTGACTGCATTGTCTAGGTCTGCTTCTTTCACTAGCCCCTCTTTAACTGCATCCTCTGTATGTTTTGCTAGAAAATCCCCACAGTTGAGGTCCAAACCAGCTTTTATAGCAATTGCTGCAGTCTCCTGTGGTGTCTTGGTGTAATGTTGAGAATTAAACATCACATCTAATGAATCACAATCAGAACTTATGTATCTGTAGAAACCAAAATTCAGACGAAATTACTGTTATCACTTGAACTAACTTGTATGCTAGATAAAGAAATCCAGCAAAAATGAGGTACTATTGTGCAATAAGATTGTAAATTCTCTGCTCGAGTAGAGTCTGCAGGGAAGGAAAACTTACCCATTAAGTTTCCATTCACCTCGGATCACGCCTGCCAGTAGGTCTGGATCTCCACAAGTAGCCTTGCCATTAACTTGGTTGTAGGAACACATGACACTAGCAACATTTCCATCAATAACACAGCTCTTGAATGGGGGCTGATAAGTGTCATCCATATCTTGTTTTGTCACCTACACAAAAAATTCTAAGATTTTAACAATATTGGAAAATAAAAGGATTTATTATGTACATTAAAACAAGTTAGATTTCTTCTTAAAACTCAGAATTTACCACAGCATTGAAATGATATCGATCAATCCCTTTCCAATTATCAACATCATAAGCTGTGTAATGTTTGCAACAAGCTCCAACTTTAAGGCGATCTTTATCACCATCATCTCTTTCTTGTAAACCTTTAACATAAGACGCACCATATTTACTTGTAAGTAAAGGGTCTTCTCCAGGTGTTTCATGACCTCTTCCCCATCTAGGATCCCTGTAAATGTTAATGTTTGGTGACCAGTATGTTAATCCAGCCAAACCAACATTGTACATTGCTCTTGCTTCATTTGATACCACCTGCATACATTCATGTTATCGTTGTTTATATCTCCTCTTTCGTTACAACAAAAAAATAAAGAAAAACCATTGGTCCCTTCTGTGGTTTTGATTTAATGTACAATATCATTGTCTAATTGTACTGTCGTACATTCTCTAAAAATCAGTAAACTGTCTCAGGCAGTAAAGAGATTCATTAGTTAGTATAGCAGCTCGACTGTTGATTAATTAGAAGTCCGATGACTTTTAAACACTAAACAAAACTTAGGCGCTGTGATTATGTATACGATTATGATAAAAAGATCACGAGCACTCACTGCAGAAGTCTCCCATACAAGAAAATTTTGAAATGAATCATAGTTAGGTGAATCAGAAATACAAACTGCAAGCTGTATAATACACATAGTCCTGCATTTGGTATACTTCAAGTGGTCACTTACTTTATAACAAGTTGATGATAACATAATTTACTTTATCATTGAAATTTATGGTAACCTGAAGTAAAAATGAAAATCACATGATTATCTGAAACCTTCCCTTTCCAAGAAGGCAAAAATAATGGCTCCACTTACTTTGTAAAAGAATAAACCAACAATGATTGCATATAGATATGGCCTCCACATAATACTAAAATGGTTAGATCACAGTAGAGGAATATAAGAATTTTTATAAGCTACCAAAACAAGAAAAGAATCAAAATCCTCCAAAGTCAGCAAGAATGTCCTGAAGTGGTTAAACTTTATGTTGAAACTTTATCAAGTTCATAACTAATGCCACTCTAAATCCTTCTGCATATGAAACTTGGTCATTGTTAAATATATAAGTACGATAATTTTCAACTTTAAACGATGAACAATGGTGCATGAACCAATCTGAAGTCAGGCCTGGGCACAAATGTCCGCGACTATTTTGATTCCTAAGGCTTAGCCCTTTTATTACAGTTCAAAATAGTTTCGAGTTTCATTTGTGCTAAAATTGTATACAAGAACCATCCCCAGAGGCTTCATGACAGTTCTCATTCGAGTTTCTGGTTACGATTTGCAGATAATAACCTTACATCTAATTCTGGGACATTTTTATTTTTCAGGCCGGCTGCAATGCCGGTCCATGTAAGCTACATAATGTATGCTTTGTAGGCACCAACCGGCACCCACCACTCACATTTGGATCTAAATCATGGAAATAATAATAGAAACTTGGAAAACATTCAAGCTCTATCTTGTCAATCATTTCCTCGTATAAAATTTCAAACAAGCAAAATTTTATAAAATGTATACAAAATATTTTCGAAAAATATAGTTGAGAAAGAAAATATTAATGATGTTACCTTTCCAATAGCTTCAAATAGTGAACTATTGAATGAAGCTGCAGTGCAGATGACCTGAGGGAAACTAGTAGCTCCGGGAACAAGACTCGAAAAATGAGTCCCCGGGCCAACATAAGAAACCCCATGTAAGGCCTCAGACCACCACTCATATTTTGGCACTCCAAGCCTACTAGCTCCACCTGCATTATTCACCAAGTTCGCGATTTTCTCTTGCAATGTAAGCCGCTTCACTAAATCACTCACCCTTGTTTTCACGTCAAGTTTCGGATCACAAAACGCGTAACTCGCCACTGCAGGATTCTTCGCAACATCACAAGCAAAATTAGCAGAAGATTGTGCTAAAACTTGACTCGAGGGGAACCAAGTCTGAAGAATGATAAAACAGAACACTCGAAAACAGAGGAAAACAGAGGATGGTACTCTGTTTTTCGAGGACACCATTGTGTAAAATCAGGGTATCCTCTGAACAGAGAACTGGCAAAATGAAGATAATATGAAAATGTGAATGGACTGATTGATTAATGTGTAGGGATTGTTATATAGTGGAAGTGTGTTATATAAGTAAATTATAATGCATGTTGTTTTTTAGTAGCCCGTGATAGATAGATATACTTATAGGTAAAGAACTGAAGATGGTCTGTTACCATGTCTCTATATTATATTTACTACACTTTTTAGAAAGAATCTACTCTCTCTTAGAAATTTTGCAGAGTAGATTCCAAAACTTAAATTCATGTATATACTTGTAAAGAGAAAAAGAAAACAAGTAATGTTCTGTGATTGTAAATTTTCACCAAAATGTATAATAATATATCAAATGGTCCAACAATGTTTTGGTAGTTATGGCATCTAGCTCTAGTGATAGGATGCCAATTTGTGTTCATTCATGTAGAGGTTGATGGTCTATTTTAGAATCCGGAAAAAGTCGGTTGTACAAATTTAAATACTTTCCGAATTCATGTCTCTACTGAAACTTAAACCCGCAATGTTAGGGAGAAGGGAGAGTTACCCACTCGGACAAACGGAATGGATAGGTTAATCATTGGTGACTTTGGTAGTAATAGGTTGAGAGATTTAATTTCACCGGAGCAGGACAGTATCGGAACCGATATTCAATAAAATGCGAGGTAAATTAATTTAAAAATTAAATATATTCATAATGCGAATAGATCTTTTTTGTAATAATTTACATTCTACCGGAGCTAGAACAAAGAATTTAAACTGATTTTCGGAGTTTAGCCGGGACTTCAGCCTAATCCCTCAGGTTGCTCCCTCATTTCCTCCCCTGAAGTACAAATAACTTATAGTCAAAGAAATGACATAGCTTAGTGAGTGAATGAGTATGGGTGCACGGGGCAGACGCACGATCAAGTCATGACGGACTCTTAAGCCGTTAGGGGTGAGACCATGCACAGCTAATTGTTGATAATCTAAAATATATAGTCTGTAAATCTTGCAGCATAATATATGTGATCTGTGTAAGAGTCTGCAAGACTGTAACTCTCGTGAAAGATTAAGAAAAGCTGATTTCGGTTACATCATTTCGTTTTATTTTTATTTTTTGTGATAATCCGGTTTCCGGGCCAGCTTGCGACCACATCTACTAATCTACCACATCTACTAATCTGGAGAACTGATAATATACTCGTACCCACCGAACATGACAGTCCACTTACTTTCGTACAGTCCACTTACTTTCGTGTCTTCGAATGGAATCGAACATGTAACATCATGATAGTAAGCCCTAAGTCACGGTCTCAACCAACTGGTGGGTTGCTTATATCATTTCATGCATGGACTTGATCAACATAAATTTCAGAAACAAAGTTGTGCAGATATGGTGGATGTACACACACAAACACACACAGAGAGTCTGGTAATATTGCCTTGGTTTGTGCATGATTGTGTCAGTCAAGTTGCGGCTTGTGAGAGTG